>JAWZYU010000603.1:0-96097 GCA_038380435.1 Ryuthela nishihirai
ACGTCCCATCCGACGGACGGCGGCCTTTCCAAGCCCATCGGTGTCCCCTACTGACCGTGGGCAGGGCGGGGAACATTGCGGAGATAAATCTCAACACTGACCCAGCTGGGACTCGAACCTGGGAACTACAGATTACGAGTCTGGCGCGCTACCAATAAAAGATAATGATCACAACAACAATCACAAAAACGAAAAATAATATTCAACAATCATAACAACGTAATACAATGCTCCTCCTCAGCTGCTAGACACTAAATAAAATAATCCAAAAAAAAAGTCGATCTTACCTCTATCGTGGACTCTTCCTTGTCTTCGTATTCCCTGACCTTTTCCCGCAGTTGTTTGATTGTCACCTCTGCAAAGACATTGAAGGAGAAATGGCGTAAGAATATAAGGATAACAATGCATTATCAACAATACGCGACATCAGCTCTAATAATGAAAACAGTTCAATGGATTGATTTGTTTTATAACATTTTCAACAACCCCAAACCGAAACAATAATTGTTACACAAATTAATTATTGGAAAATGTGGAGGTTTGGGTTGTTTTACCTCTGAGCGGCACTTTTTTGCACACCATGGGGTAAATGGTCAAATCACAAGGACCTCGAATGCTTAGAGAAGGTTGGGGGAGGGACCCACTGGAACAGCTGTTGAGAGACAGATGGTAGCCTCCTGTCAAGGCCATCCAGCGTGTTCTTTAACATTGGGTTGTTTTACCTCTGAGAGGCACTTTTTTGCACACCATGGGCTAAATGGCCAGGTCACAAGGACCTCGAATGCTTAGAGAAGGTTGGGGGAGGGACCCACTGGAACAGCTGTTGAGAGACAGATGGTAGCCTCCTGTCAAGGCCATCCAGCGTGTTCTTTAACATTGGGTTGTTTTACCTCTGAGAGGTGGGGCGGGGGTGGCTCAGTCGGTAGCGCGCCAGGCTCGTAATCTGTAGTTCCCAGGTTCGAGTCCCAGCTGGGTCAGCGTTGAGATTTATCTCCGCAAAATTCCCCGCCCTGCCCACGGTCAGTAGGGGACACCGATGGGCTTGGAAAGGCCGCCGTCCGTCGGAAGGGACGTTAAGCCGTGGCCCCGTGTGCGGGAGATCCATACCCTGTGCACGTTAAAGAACACGCTGGATGGCCTTGACGGGAGGCTACCATTTGCCTCCCAACAGCTGTTCCAGTGGGTCTCCTCCCCCAACCTTCTCTGAGCCTTCGGGATCCATGTGACCTGGCCATTTAGCCCATTTTGTGCAAAAAAGTGCCGCTCACAGGTAAAACAACCCAACCCAACCTCTGAGAGGCACTTTTTTGCACACCATGGGCTAAATGGCCAGGTCACAAGGACCCCGAAGGCTCAGAGAATGTTGGTGGAGTGGACCCACTGGACCCACTGAACAGCTGTTAGGAGACAGATGGTAGCCACCCGTCAAGGCCATCCAGCGTGTTCTTTAAAGTTGGGTTGTTTTACCTCTGAGCGGCTCTTTTTTTGCACACCATGGACTAAATGGCCAGGTCACAAGTACCCAGAGGCTCAGAGAAGGTTGGGGGAGGAGACCCACTGTAACAGATGGTAGCATCCCATCAATTCCATCCAGCGTATTCTTTAACGTGCACAAGGTATGTCTTTCCCCGCACACTCGGTCACGGCTTAACGTCCCAACCGACGGACGGCGGAATTTCCAAACCCAGCAGTGTCCCCCTACTGACCGAGAGCAGGGCGGGGAGTTTTGCCGAGAAAATCTCAATCTCACTTTTTTTCACACCAGGGCCAAATGGCCAGGTCACAAGGACCCCGAAGGCTCAGAGAAGGTTGGGGAGGGGGACCCACTGGAACAGCTGTTGGGAGACAGATGGTAGCCTCCCGTCAAGGCCATCCAGCGTGTCTTTACATTGGGTTGTTTTACCTCTGAGCGGCACTTTTTTGCACACCATGGGCTAAATGGCCAGGTCACAAGGACCCCGAAGGCTCAGAGAAGGTTGGGGGAGGGGACCCACTGGAACAGCTGTTGGGAGACAGATGGTAGCCTCCCGTCACGGCCATCCAGCGTGTTCTTTAACGTGCACAGAGTATGGCTCTCCCGCACACGGTGCCACGGCTTAAAGTCCCATCCGACGGACGGCGGCCATTCCAAGCCACTCGGTGTCCCCTACTGACCGTGGGCAGGGCGGGGAGTTTTGCGGAGATAAATCTCAATGCTGACCCAGCTGGGACTCGAACCTGGGAACTGCAGATTACGAGCCTGGCGCGCTACCGACCGAGCCACCTCCGCCCATAATCACCGACTGAAACATTAAAACACCCGGAATAAGGTAAGATTACTTCTCAGCCTCTTTAAATCCCTGTAATCTTCCTCAACTTCTACTCAAAGACACACCAAGAGATAAAGTCATTTCAAATTCTCCGTATTTGTTCAGTTTACCTCTCCAAAAAAAACATATCCTCTCTAAGAATAATAATAATTAAAAAACACAATACAATTCCCACAGAAATAAGAAGCCATAATGGTTAAAAACAAAACAATGACCCCCCCCCCCCCCGCCAAAAAAAAAAGAGTGTAACTTGATTTCTCGTTCAGTTTCGTAAATGAAACCCAAAAAAATACAAACAATCCCTCAGAGAAAGGAAATGACGTAAGAGGAGGGAGAAGAAACGCTTCCCCACCAGCGCCATTGTATTCAGAAGGGGTGGGTGTCATTTTCGAGGTGTGCTACGATTTATATCTCCCTCCCCCCCGGAAAATCTCCCGTGTCATAACGATTTATGCACCATCCTTGCTAAGCCTACTTGCCCGTAAAGATCAATAATCGGTAAATGGCTGCAGTAATAGCCCCCATGTATCACTCCGCGATAAAAAGGGCACAACCGAGATTATCACCCGTCTCCCCCCCCCCTTCCATCATCCTCCCTCCCTCTCTCCCCATCCTTTTCTTCTCTCAACAACCACAGTCTGCCATGATTGGCCGATCTCTTGTGCTCTTTTACGATCAAACCCCCCCCCCCCCACCCCTGTTCAATATCAGACCAAAGTTTTCTTCTGTCCCCATCTTTACCAACATCCCTCCCCCCTCTAAAAATCATACTCCCCCTCCCCACCATTTTTTCCCCTGCCATCTTTTTCCCCCCTCCTCCAATAGTCCCCCGCTGCTTCCACGTGTTCCACCGTCACAGACCAACAGCGTCAGCCGATCCGACACTTCTCGGCCCCTCCCTCCCTCATTCCCCCCCCCTCCTCCCCCTACACACTATTTCCCATCTCCTACACTCTTGTATAGCTTCCATTACGGGGAGCAATACCAATAAATCTGTCACTATTTTTGTAGTTGCTTAATTGGTAGGAAGAACTTAATGGGCCAGCCAACCCTGCCGCTCTTTGGTGCTCTTGATACAGCCGCCTCCCTCCCCCAACATCTCCCCCCCTCCCACCATCGTTCGGCCGTTTTTATGCCATACATTCCTAACACCCCCCCCACCTCAAGTCCCTCAATCTCTCCCCCCCACCCTGTTACGCCATCACCAAATCCTATTTCTTTTCGTCTGATGACGCTCGTGCACACATACCACACACGATGATCTGACCTTCATCGCTGCGGAGATCCTTTGGGAGGATGATGTCGATGCCTCGTGCTCCATCGTCTCCCACTTCCGCGCACCGAGTGCTCGCGATGACCTCAAATGTTCGAGTGTCGGCTCCGATATTATTTGTAAGCTGTTTTTTTCGCACCCTTCTGGAACAGAGGGAGAGAAATGCAACAATAGCGAAATCTAACAATGCGACGACTAATAAAGGTAATAAAATCGCGCCAAGTGTCTCTGAATGAAAGGGGCGAGGGTGGCTCAGTCGGTAGCGCGACAGGCTCGTAATCTGCAGTTCCCAGGTTCGAGTCCCAACTGGGTCAGCGTTGAGATTTATCTCCGCAAAATTCCCCGCCCTGCCACGATCAGTAAGGGACACCGATGGGCTTGGAAAGGCCGCCGTCCGTCGGATGGAACGTTAAGCCGTGGCCCCGTGTGCGGGAGAGCCATACCCTATTCACCTTAAAGGACTGGATGGACTTGACGGGAGGCTACCATCTGCCTCCCAACAGCCGTTCCAGTGGGTCCCTTTCCCAACCTTCTCTGAGCCTTCAGGATCCTTGTGACCTTGTCATTTAGACTATGGTGTGCAAAAAAAGTGCCGCTCAGATGTAAAAATATCCAACATTAAAACACACGCTGGAAGGACTAGACGGGAGGCTACCACCTCTCTCCCAACAGTCGTTCCAGTGGGTCCCTTCCCCCAACCTTCTCTGAGCCTTCGGGATCCTTGTGACCTGGTCATTTAGACTATGGTGTGCAAAAAAGTGCCGCTCAGATGTAAAAATATCCAACATTAAAACACACGCTGGAAGGACTAGACGGGAGGCTACCACCTCTCTCCCAACAGTCGTTCCAGTGGGTCCCTTCCCCCAACCATCTCTGAGCCTTCGGGATCCTTGTGACCTGGTCATTTAGACTATGGTGTGCAAAAAAGTGCCGCTCAGATGTAAAAATATCCAACATTAAAAAACACGCTGGATGGCCTTGACGGGAGGCTACCATCTGTCTCCCAACAGCTGTTCCAGTGGGTCTCCTCCCCCTACCTTCTCTAAGCCTCTGTGGTCCTTGTGACCTGGTTATTATATTTTGTTTCATTATGGTATGAATTTCGGTAAAATTATGTTAAATAAAATTCAGAAAATTCTTGTTCTTTTAAAAAAAAAATTACTTTTATTTTCTTCTTCATAAACAAAAATCGAATCCGAAAATGTTCATTCAAGAATTTTTTTCTGAAAAAAAAAACAGCAACTTTAAAATCGCCACTGATCGTCACCAGATGGCGTTAGGGTCGGAGGGTTGCCATCAGTGGAGCTCGAGATCTCAAGGGGCCAGATCTCGAGCCATGAAGCACGAGCCAATCGGTGATTGGGCGATCTCTTTCGCTGTCACGGTCTTACGAGGCTTTGGTTGCCATGGGGACAAATTACGACCCACCGCCATATTCATCAATTGATTTTTGCCCCCAATTTCGTCCACATTGACTCAGTGACTGGGTTTCCCATTTGCGTTGGAGCTGCGAGGGGGGGGGAGGAATAACGGCTCTCATAACTCCAGAGGAAGTAAGAGATTATATGACGTCATATTCCAAGTGAGTCGGTTGGGTAGCTTTACCTCTGTGCGGCACTTTTTTGGTCACAATAGGTTAAAAAGTCAGGTTACAAGGATCCCAAGGGTTCGGAGTAGGTTCGGGGGGGGGGGGGGAACCGCTGGATAATTGATGAGAGACATGTGATAGCCTCCCGTCAAGGTCACGCCCTGCCAATGGTCAGTAGGGTTGGGTTGTTTTACCTCTGAGCGGCACTTTTTTGCACACCATGGGCTAAATGGCCAGGTCACATGGACCCCGAAGGCTCAGAGAAGGTTAGGGGAGGGGACCCACTGGAACAGCTGTTGGGAGACAGATGTAGCCTCCCGTCAAGGCCATCCAGCGTGTTCTTTAACGTTGGGTTGTTTTACCTCTGAGCGGCACTTTTTTGCACACCATGGGCTAAATGGCCAGGTCACAAGGATCCCGAAGGCTCAGAGAAGGTTGGGGGAGGGGACCCACTGGAACAGCTGTTGGGAGACAGATGGTAGCCTCCCGTCAAGGCCATCCAGCGTGTTCTTTAACGTGCACAGGGTATGGCTCTCTCCCGCACACGGGGCCACGGCTTAACGTCCCATCCGACGGACGGCGGCCTTTCCAAGCCCATCGGTGTCCCCCACTGACCGTGGGCAGGGCGGGGAATTTTTGCGGAGATAAATCTCAACGCTGACCCAACTGGGACTCGAACCTGGGAACTACAGATTACGAGCCTGGCGCGCTACCGACTGAGCCACCCCCGCCCCAGGTCAGTAGGGGACACCGATGTCCTTGGAAAGGCCGCCGTCCGTCGGACGGGACGCAAAGCCGTGGACCAGTGTGTGGGAAAGACATACTCTGTGCACGTTAAAGAACACGCTGGATGGCCTTGGTGGGAGGCTATCATCTGTTGTCTTTCAACATTTGCCCAGTGGGTCCCCTCTGATTCTTTGGGGTCTTTGCGACCAGGCTTTGGGTTGGGTTGTTTTGTCTCTGAACGGCACTTTTTTGTACACAATGGGCTAAATGGCCTGGTCACAGGGACCCCGAAGGCTCAGAGAAGGTTGGGGAAGGGGACCCACTGGAACATCTGTTGGGAGACAGATGGTAACCTCTCGTCAAGGCCATCCAGCGTTTTCTTTAACGTGCACAGGGTATGGTTACGTCCATCCGTTAACCTTAACGTATTATCCTTAACGTCCCATCCGACTGATGGCGGCCTTTCCAATCCCATCGGTGTCCCATCCGATAGATGATAGCTGGTACCGACTGAGAAACCCTCGTCCCTTTGTGACCTGGCCATTTAGCCCATGGTGTGCAAAAAAGTGCCGCTCAGAGGTAAAACAACCCAACGTTAAGGAACACGCTGGATGGCATTGACGGGAGGCTACCACCTGTCTCCCAACAGCTGTTCCAGTGGGTCCCCTCCCTCAACCTTGTCTGAGCCTTCGGGGTCCTTGTGACCTGGCCATTTAGCACATGGTGTGCAAAAAAGTGCCGCTCAGAGGTAAAACAACCCAACGTTAAAGAACACGCTGGATGGCCTTGACGGGAGGCTACCATCTGTCTCCCAACAGCTGTTCCAGTGAGTCCCCTCCCCCAACCTTCTCTGAGCCTTCGGGGTCCATGTGACCTGGCCATTTAGCCCATGGTGTGCAAAAATGTGCCGCTCAGAGGTAAAACAACCCAACGTTAAATAACACACTGGATTGCCTTGACGGGAGGCTACCATCTGTCTCCCAACAGCTGTTCCAGTGAGTCCCCTCCCCCATCCTTCTCTTAGCCTTCGGGGACCTTGCGACCTGGCCATTTAGCGCATTCTGTACAAAATAGAAGGCAACCCCAAATAGAAAAATATATACATGTATTTTCATAATAGTATCAACTTGATGATGAAAAAAAACACTCTTTGAAGAGGGACTATCACGCACGAGCATGCGCATGCGCGAAGTTCTCAGTCTCCTCCCTCCCTCTGAGCTTCGGGGGGAGTCAGAATTTATCGCTGCTTGCGGCGGCAATTAATTGTCCGTGGCCAATGTGGTTTTATCAGAAGCTGTGTTGCAGAATCACTGTTGGACGTAACAATGCCGAAGAAGGCTTAAGCAACAAACACCTGCATTGTTATCCGGAGCGTAATTCTGAATACTTTTAAACGCTTCGACTGAAAAAAAAAAAGGGGGTGGCTCAGTCGGTAGCGCGCCATGCTCGTAATCTGAAGTTCCCAGGTTCGAGTTCCAGCTGGGTCAGCGTTGAGATTTATCTCCGCAAAACTCCCCGCCCTGCCCACGGTCAGTAGGGGACACCGATGGGATTGGAAAGGCCGCCGTCCGTCGGATGGGACGTTAAGCCGTGGCTCCATGTGCGGGAGAGCCATACCCTGTGCACGTTAAACAACACGCTGGATGGCCTTGACGGGAGGCTACCATCTGTCTCCCAACAGCTGTTCCAGTGGGTCCCCTCTCCCAACCTTCTCTGAGCCTTCGGGGTCCATGTGACCTGGCCATTTAGTCCATGGTGTGCAAAAAAGTTCCGCTCAGAGGTAAAACAGCAACAATCCAACCCTTCAGGGTCGTTGTGACCTGGCCATTTAGCCCATTGTATGCAAAAAAAGTGTCGTTCAGAGGTAAAACAACCCAACCCAAAAGAAAAAAGAGTCGATTGATGAGTTGGGGGGGGGGGGTGTGGAAGAGTCCAAAGTGAGTGTCTGAAATATCTAAAAAGGACGTCTCATTACTAACCACGTTTGTGTAATGTCCGTGAATAAAAATTCCGTGCCCTGGGGATTTATCCTACATTTGAGATATTAATGATCTTTTCCAAATACCGTTTTTGACCCCCCCCCCTCCGTAACTTCTTAGTGATTTTAATCCCCCTCGTAAATAAAGTAAAACCGGAAGATCATTTTTTTAAATTATTTTTGCCTCCTTACAAAAATGAGTAGCTTCAAAAACAGAAAAAAAAATAGCTTAGATTTTGAACAGAAAAAATACCTACGAATTTTGAATTTTTTACCGCAGATGTGTTTTATTCCCCGTTGGGTGATTCTTTTCCTTGAAAGGGGGAGGGGAGGGGGAGGGGCAATAAAATTCTCTCTTTCGAGAGGGGAAGAGTTTATTGTATTTGGCGTGGGGGGGGGGAGGAGGTTGATGAATCAGGCCACACACGTGCACATTCTGTTGGAACAAGATCAAAGGAAGCCGACGGCTCTTGTTTTTTATCGCGATGATCTGTTTCTACACGTATTCGATGATTGGGATTTGTCGAGTTCTGAGGATTGTGCAGGGGGGGGTCAGTTATCGCATCCCCCCCTTTGCTCTTAATGGAACTCTTCATATCGTGTTTCATTTATTTCCCACCCCCCTTCATAAATAAGTGTGGATTTGTTGGGCTTTTATTCTTTTACTATTCTTTCGGGAAAGTTCATAAATAACTAGGGGGTGGGGGGGGACTGCATTGCTTTTAGAGTTTTTTTTTTCGAGTTAATGAAATATTTCGTGTTTTTTCTTTTTTGGGGTTTCGTTAATAAATCACAAAATGTGTGTTTCATTTTTCGCGTAAGCTGCCTTCCCCCCCCCGGCCGAAATAAAAACGTGCATTTTATCACTACAGCTATATTGGGTTGTTTTAACTCTGAGCGGCACATTTTGGCACCAAATGGGCTAAATGACCAGGTCGCAAGGACCCCGAAGGCTTAGAGAAGGTTGGGGGAGGGGACCCACTGGAACAGCTGTTGGGAGACAGATGGTAGCCTCTCATCAAGAGCTGTGTTGTTTTACCTCTGAGCTGCACATTTTTACACACAATGGGCTAAATGACCAGGTCACAAGAACCCCAAATACTCAGAGAAGTTTGGTGGAGGGGACCCACTGGAACAGCTGTTGGGAGACAGATGGTAGCCTCCCGTCAAGGCCATCCAGCATGTTCTTTAACGTTGGGTTTTTTTACCTCTGAGCGGCACTTTTTTGCACACAATGGGTTAAATGGCCAGGTCACAAGGACCCTAAAGGCTAAGAGAAGGTTGGAGTAGGGGACCCATTCGAACGGCTATTGGGAGACAAATGGTAGCTTCTCCTCAAGGCCATCTGGCGTGTTCTTTACTGTGCACAGGGTATGGCTCTCCGGTATATGAAGCCACGGCTTAACCTTTAGTTCCCAGGTTCGAGTCCCAGCTGGGTCAGCGTTGAGATTTATCTCCGTAAAATTCTCCGCCATGCCCACGGTCAGTAGGGGACACCGACGGGCTTGGAAAGGTCGCTGTCTGTCGGATGGGACGTTAAGCCGTGGCCCCGTGTGCGGGAGAGCCATACCCTGTGCACGTTAAAGAACACACTGGATGGCCTTGACGGGAGGCTACCATCTGTCTCTCAACAGCTGTTCCAGTTGGGTTGTTTTACCTCTGAGCGGCACTTTTTTGCACACCATGGGCTAAATGGCCAGGTCACATGGACCCCGAAGGCTCAGAGAAGGTTGGGGGAGGGGACCCACTGGAACAGCTGTTGGGAGACAGATGGTAGCCTCCCGTCAAGGCCATCCAGCGTGTTCTTTAACGTGCACAGGGTATGGCTCTCCCGCACACGGGGCCACGGCTTAACGTCCCATCCGACGGACGGCGGCCTTTCCAAGCCCATCGGTGTCCCCTACTGACCGTGGGCAGGGCGGGGAATTTTTGCGGAGATAAATCTCAACGCTGACCCAGGTGGGACTCGAACCTGGGAACTACAGATTACGAGCCTGGCGCGCTACCGACTGAGCCACCCCCGCCCCGCTGTTCCAGTGGGTCCCCCTCACCCAACCTTCTCTTAAGCCTTTAGGGTCCTTGTGACCTGGCCATTTAACCCAGTGTGTGCAAAAAAAAAATATCATTCAGAGGTAAAACAATCCAAACCTCATCTGAGTACAGTGGCTGAAAAAAGTATCCGTACACCATGGTGATTACAGGGTTAAGAAAAAAATCTGTCAACGATTTTTTTTTAGCATTATCACGCATGAGCATAATTCTGGCAACCTTCGTGTCACGTGACACGAAGGTTGCAAGATCACTAATTTCTAAAAAAAAATCGTTTCCAGATATTTTTTCTGAATTCTGTAATCAACCATAGTGTTCGGATACTTTTTGGAGCGACTGTATACGAAAATAAAAAATAAAACACGCCAGTAAAAAATCCGCCAAGCCTAGTAACCAAAAACCGACTTAAAACCATTGTTTATTTGTTTGTTTATTTTTCGTTGTTGTTGATTTTTGTTATTTCCGTCTGCCAAGTGATTCGGCGCATGCGCGTAACAAAAAAAAAAGATCCCCCTGCAACGGGCAATTTATCTCGTGGCAACAAGGGATCTGTGTCATTGGGAGCAAACTTAGAAACGGTGAGAGGCACCACGGGAAGGCTGGCCAGCTTCCATCGCAGAAGTACAGCGGTTGGCTAAAAATCTTATACCTCTGGAAAACAACCATACTTTGGGAAGTTTTTAAATTTTTCTCTCTTTCTCGTGCTTGATGTCTTTATTTCTTGAGTTTTTTGTTGTTTTACCTCTGAGAGGCATTTTGTTTTCACACACAATGGGCTAAATGGCCAGGTCACAAGGACCCTGAAGGCTCAGAGGAGGTTGGGGGAGGGGACCCACTGGAATAGCTGTTGGGAGACAGATGGTAGCCTTCCGTCAAGGCAATCCAGTGTGTTATTTAACGTTGGGTTGTTTTACCTCTGAGCGGCACTTTTTTGCACACCATGGGCTAAATGGCCAGGTCACAAGGACCCCGAAGGCTTGGAGAAGGTTGTAGGAGGGGACCCACTGGAACAGCTGTTGGGAGACAGATGGTAGCCTCCCGTCAAGGCTATCCAGCGTGTTCTTTAACGTTGGGTTGTTTTACCTCTGCGCGGCACTTTTTTGCACACCATGGGCTAAATGGCCAGGTCACAAGGACCCCGAAGGCTTAGAGAAGGTTGGGGGAGGGGACCCACTGGAACAGCTGTTGGGAGACAGATGGTAGCCTCCCGTCAAGGCCATCCAGCGTGTTCTTTAACGTTGGGTTGTTTTACCTCTGCGCGGCACTTTTTTGCACACCATGGGCTAAATGGCCAGGTCACAAGGACCCCGAAGGCTTAGAGAAGGTTGGGGGAGGGGACCCACTGGAACAGCTGTTGGGACACAGATGGTAGCCTCCCGTCAAGGCCATCCAGCGTGTTCTTTAACGTTGGGTTGTTTTACCTCTGCGCGGCACTTTTTTGCACACCATGGGCTAAATGGCCAGGTCACAAGGACCCCGAAGGCTTAGAGAAGGTTGGGGGAGGGGACCCACTGGAACAGCTGTTGGGAGACAGATGGTAGCCTCTCATTCAGAGCTGTGTTTATATACCTCTGAGCTGCACATTTTTGCACACAATGGGCTAAATGACCAGGTCACAAGGACCCCGAAGCTACAGACTGAGTCACCCTCGTCCTTATGATCATAGTGATAATGTTTAGAGCAGGATTAAACCAAGACTCGAACAATCATCTTTACGTGGACGGATTCGACCTCCCTAAATTTACGACGCTTTTATAAAAAAATAAAGGAGAAAGGGACGCGAAACAACACAATAAACAAAAAAAAGGGGGAGTGAAAATGAATGGAGTTAAGACTTAAACTAAAAAAAATTGGCCGTGCAGTTGGCAGTGCAGGAATCAGCATTAAGTGTGCTCACCTTTGTACGACTGCAGGCGCCATCTGGACGGATAATAAGTCGCCGTCGGGGAACAATTGGTGATGTCTGAACTCTCCGTCGTGACCTCTGGGGTCAAGTGTCGTCAGACAGAGGACCCAGTAATCTGATCGTAGAGACATATGGACAGCTGGGTAGAGTCTCGCTTTGGAAGGATGGAGGAACAGTGGAAAGCATCCAGAGCGTGACCCGAATGAGATCGTCAGCAGCCGCAGAAAATGATGGAGATGGGGGAGGAAGAGGAGGGGGGAATGGAAGTTGCCAGATACAAGATGACGATCTTTTTTTTAAGGTTAAAACCTGAGCTTAAGTTATTATTTGTAAAGTACTCTGGATGGTAACGAAGATGATGTCCGGTAGCTACTTTATGATTCGTGGAACAGGAGGGGGGGGAGAATGTTATTGGGGGGTTGATGTTCCCTCTTCGCTCATTGGATAATAACGAGTTAATGTTGTCTGCTGCTGCTGATATTGTTTCTTCTTGCTCATTGTTGGTCTGGCGCATTGTTGGTTGAGACTTCGGCAGTCATGTTGTATGCAGACGATGGGGATTAGTGGAAAATTAAGTTTATGCTTTTTGTTCCGTTGCTTTTTTTATTAGTAGGATGAATAGGTTAGGTTGTTTTACCTCTGAGCGGCACTTTTTTTCCACACAATGGGCTAAATGGTCAGGTCATAATGACCCCGAAGGCTCAGAGAAGGTTGGGGGAGGGGACCTATTGGAACAGCTGTTGTGAGACAGATGGTAGCCTCCCGTCAAGGCCATCCAGCGTATTCTTTAACGTTCGGTTGTTTTACCTCTGAGCGGCACTTTTTTCCACACCATGGGCTAAATGGTCAGGTCACATGGACCCCGAAGGCTCAGACAAGGTAGGGTGAGTGGACCCACTGGAACAGCTATTGGGAGACAGATGGTAGCCTCCCGTCAAGGCCATCCAGCGTGTTCTTTAGCGTTGGGTTGTTTTACCTCTGAGCGGCACTTTTTTGCACACCATGGTCTAAATGGTCAGGTGATAAGGACCCCGAAGGCTCAGAGAAGGTTGGGGGAGGGGACCTATTGGAACAGCTGTTGAGAGACAGATGGTAGCCTCCCGTCAAGGCCATCCAGCGTGTTCATTAACGTTGGGTTGTTTTACCTCTGAGTGGCACGTTTTTGCACACAATGGGCTAAATGGTCAGGTCATAAGGATCCCGAAGGCTCAGAGAAGGTTGGGGGAGGGGACCCACTGGAACAGAGTTGGACCACTGTTGGGAGAGAGATGGTAGCCTCCCGTCAAGGCCATCCAGCGTGTTCTTTAACGTGCACAGGGTATGGTTCTCCCACACACGAGGCCACGGCTTAACGTCCCATCCGACGGTCGGCGGCCTTTCCAAGCCCATCGGTGACCCCTACTGACCGTGGTCAGGGCGGGGAGTTTTTCGGAGATAATCTCAACGCTGACCCATCTGGGACTCGAACCTGGGAACTACAGATTACGAGCCTGGCGCGCTACCGACTGAGACACCCCCGCCCCAAGAAATATTTAGATTAAAGCCTCAGTCAGGCATCGGCTTCGAGACTAAGTCAAAACCCAACTCTCAAATTAACAACGTTATTCAGAAACCGAAACCTAATCTGTTTTAAGTTTACCTGAAGAACCTCTAAAATCTAGCCCTCCATTGGGTTGGGTTGTTTTACTCTGAGCGGCACTTTTTTGCACACCATGGGCTAAATGGCCAGGTCACATGGACCCCGAAGGCTCAGAGAAGGTTGGGGGAGGGGACCCACTGGAACAGCTGTTCGGAGACATATGGTAGCCTCCCGTCAAGGCCATCCAGCGTGTTCTTTAACGTGCACAGGGTATGACTCTCCCGCACACGGGGCCACGGCTTAACGTCCCATCCGACGGACGGCGGCCTTTCCAAGCCCATCGGTGTCCCCTACTGACCGTGGGCAGGGCGGGGAATTTTGCGGAGATAAATCTCAACGCTGACCCAGCTGGGACTCAAACCTGGGAACTACAGATTACGAGCCTGGCGCGCTACCGACTGAGCCACCCCCGCCCCTCTAGCCCTCCATAAACGCGTACAAACTTGAAAACACCTTTCAGTCAAACCGAAAACAAAAAAATCAACGGAGCAAATCCAAAAAATTAAATATATACTTAGATATAATAAACCCCGGGAAAGAAAAATGATTGCGACAAAAATTTCGTTTGAGAAATACGTTAATTACATTTTTGCAAGGTGGCAACAAACACGCGACACTAGAAAAGCTGGGGGAGGGGAGGGGGGCAGAAAAAGAAACAGATAGAGAGAAAGGGAGACTACTTATGTGTAAATTAATTCGCACGACGGTTGAAAAACGAACACTTAAACTTAGTCGTGGTCGCAATTAAGTTCGAGTGTAGACGTAAGTTAAATTGCGAGCGGTTTTTTTTTTTGGCGGGAAGAAACGCGCGTTTTTCGTCGCCATAATGATACGACGATAATGAGGAAAAACGCGGGAATTTATTTATTTTTTGTCTTTTTTTTAATTCTTATCTTTTTTTTTTTTAATTTTGATCACAATACTAGGAATGAAAACACGTGAAACAAAAAAAAATGGGTGGTACTGGAGGGGGGTAGTGGTAAGTGTCGATGCCCCCCCCCCCCCCAACACACAGTCCTCCCCTTTTGAAAATTTTACTTATTGTGACGGAGGTGGAAAAAAATTGTTGAATGCATAAATATGTATTGTACAGTCTCTCAAAAAAAAAGTATCCGAACACTACGGTCGAGTACAGAATTCGGAAAAAATATCTGGCATCAGATTTTTTTTTTTTTAGAAATTAGCGATCTGGCAACCTTTTCTGTCACGTGACACGAAAGGTTGCTTTTAAAAGGTTTTTAAAAGGTTTCTTTGACGTGCACGGGGTATGTCTCTCCCGCACACGGGGCCACTGTTTAACGTCCCCTCCGACGGACGGCGGCCTTTCCAAGCCCATCGGTGTCCACTACTAACCGTGGGCAGGGCGGGGAATTTTTTGCAGATAAATCTCAACGCTGACCCAGCTGGAACTCGAACCTGGGAACTACAGATTACGAGCCTGGCTCTCTACCAACTAAGGCAATGATTAAACTCACCTATCCACCAGCTTCCCCCACTCTAAAACACCAACAACACTAATAAAAAAACAAAAACTCAGCCTTCTCCTCACCTACCTTTCACCAACCCCGTCAAGAAAAAAAAACAACCCCCCCAACCCCTGCTGCGTCTCCATCACCAAACGATAGGGCCCAACCCGTGTCACTGCCACGCCCAAATATTTCGGAGACGCCGGCACGCGCTCAAGCACGCGCCTCTCGCTCTCCTCCCCTCAAAGACGAAACAGTATTTACGACGGGAAAAAAAAAGAGATCTCATGCTGCAAGAAGGGGGTAGGAAGGTTTAGTCACGACACTAACAGGACCCCCCCCTCCCCACCATCGAGGCATCTTGGACTTCTCGGCAGAATCCCTAATCTCCTTTCGCACGAGGAGATCATTCTTCTGACGAAATCACTTTGAAAGAGAACGAATGAACATATTTATTGGGCAACCTCTTGATTAGATTACAAGTTAATGGCGACCTACCACACACAAGCTCTCACGACAGACTGGTTTTCTGTTGGGTTTGGTTTTTTTTCCGTTGTCTATTTATGCATTCTGTTTCCTGCCCCCCTTTACCTGTCTGTAGATGTATGAGGAGGGGAGGGATTTCTTTCGTCCTGGATTATTATTCTGTTTTTTTTTTACTTTAAATGCTTTTCCTTTAAAAAAATTTTTTTTGCGAGATACATCCGGGTTTGGTTGAAACAATAGCGACGGATTTTTTTTTGTGTTAGGTATCTTGCACCTGGAATTTGATGAGCGATTGTTGAGGTGCGAGATTTTTTGGTAGAATTTCGGTGTGAGATTGTCGCGTTTTGAATTTTTTTTTTGGGGGGGGGGGGAGAAGACGATATTATTATTAGATGAGCGACTGTTGCGTTCTGAGTTTGCGGGGGGGGGGGGCAAATTCGATGTGCGATTGTCACGCCCTCAGTTTTTCGATGGGGTTATACGAGCGATTGTTGCGTTTTCGAATTTTACTGAGAATAAAGAATGGCGATTGTTGCGTTCTGAACTTTGTTGGGAATGAGACGGGCGACTGTTGCGTTTTCGAATTTTGTTGGGAATGAGAAGGGCGATTGTTGCGTTCTGATTTTACTGAGAATAAAGAATGGCGATTGTTTCGTTTTCGAATTTTGTTGGGAATGACAAGGGCGATTGTTGCATTCTGATTTTACTGAGAATAAAGAATGGCGATTGTTGCATTCTGATTTTACTAAGAATAAAGAATGGCGATTGTTGCGTTCTGAACTTTGTTGGGAATGAGACGGGCGATTGTTGCGTTTTCGAATTTTGTTGGGAATGACAAGGGCGATTGTTGCATTCTGATTTTACTGAGAATAAAGAATGGCGATTGTTGCGTTCTGAACTTTGTTGGGAATGAGACGGGCGATTGTTGTGTTTTCGAATTTTGTTGGAAATGAGAAGGGCATTTGTTGCGTTCTGATTTTACTGAGAATAAAGAATGGCGATTGTTGCGTTCTGATTTTACTGAGAATAAAGAATGGCGATTGTTGCGTTCTGAACTTTGTTGGGAATGAGACGGGCGATTGTTGCGTTTTTTGAACTTTGTTGGGAATGAGAAGGGCGATTGTTACGTTTTTGAATTTTGCTGAGAATAAGCGATTACATGAGCTAATTGCCCCATTCTGACCTTTGTCGGGGGTTAAGTTGGGTAATTTTAGTTTTTTAAATTGCTGTTCATTACTGCTTCTAGTTCTGTGTTAGATTGATAATGTATTCGGAAATGTAAAAACGTGTGCATTTGTACTTTTGCAACTCAAATAAATATTCCACTTCGTTTCATTGTGCCGTCCTCAGATTCAGCGGGAAATTAGATGAGCGATTGTAGTTGTCTTAAGATTGTGCATACCAAAAATGGATTCTCCACAACATACATGAAAAGATACTTCTCACCACATTAGAAACGATACTCCTCGCCACTTTAGAAAAGGATACTTCTCACCATACTCGAAAAGGATACTTCTCACCACACTCGATAACATTCTGTATCATACCTAAAAAAGATACTCCTCACCATACCCAAAAAGATACTTTTCACCATAACCAAAAAAAGATACTTTTCACCATACGCAGAAGAGGTATTCCTCCCCATTCCCGAAAACATACTCCTCACCATATCCAAAAAGATATTCCTCACCATACTGGAAAAGATAATCCTCACCATACCTAAAAAGATACTTCTCCCCATACCAGAAAAACACTACTCACCACATTCGAAAAGATGCTCATCATTATACTTAAAAAGATAATCCTCACCATATCCAGCAAAGATACCCTTAGCCATACTAGAAAAGATACTCTTAATGATTCCTAAAAAAGATACTCCTCACCACACTCGGAAAAGATACTCCTCACCATATTCGGAAAAGATACTCATCACCACATTCGAAAGGATACTCCTCACCACACTCGAAAAGGATACTCCTCGCCACATTCGAAAAGCTACTCCTCACCACATTCGAAAAAGGATACTCCTCACCACATTCGAATATTCCTCACCACATTCAAAAAAGATACTACTCACCACATTCAAAAAAGATACTACTCACCACATTCGAAAAGGATACTCCTCACCATATTCGAACAGATATTCCTCACCACATTCGAAAAGATACTCGTCATTGTACTTAAAAAGATAATCCTCACCATATCCAGCAAAGATACCCTTAGCCATACTAGAAAAGATACTCTTAATGATTCCTAAACGATAATCCTCACCCATTCGAAAAGGATACTCCTCACCACATTCGAAAAGGATACTGCTCACCACATTCGAAAAGGATACTCTTCACCACATTCGAAAAGATACTCGTCATTGTACTTAAAAAGATAATCCTCACCATATCCAGCAAAGATACCCTTAGACATACTAGAAAAGATACTCTTAATGATTCCTAAAAAAGATACTCCTCACCACACTCGGAAAAGATACTCCTCACCATATTCGGAAAAGATACTCATCACCACATTCGAAAGGATACTCCTCACCACACTCGAAAAGGATACTCCTCGACACATTCGAAAAGCTACTCCTCACCACATTCGAAAAAGGATACTCCTCACCACATTCGAATATTCCTCACCACATTCAAAAAAGATACTACTCACCACATTAAAAAAAGATACTACTCACCACATTCGAAAAGGATACTCCTCACCAGATTCGAACGGATATTCCTCACCACATTCGAAAAGATACTCGTCATTGTACTTAAAAAGATAATCCTCACCATATCCAGCAAAGATACCCTTAGCCATACTAGAAAAGATACTCTTAATGATTCCTAAAAGATAATCCTCACCCATTCGAAAAGGATACTCCTCACCACATTCGAAAAGGATACTGCTCACCACATTCGAAAAGGATACTCTTCACCACATTCGAAAAGATAATCC
Source organism: Ryuthela nishihirai (assembly GCA_038380435.1). Classification (NCBI taxonomy): domain Eukaryota; kingdom Metazoa; phylum Arthropoda; class Arachnida; order Araneae; family Heptathelidae; genus Ryuthela; species Ryuthela nishihirai. Next base: position 18,370 of record JAWZYU010000603.1, read on the forward strand.
TCACCACATTCGAAAAGATACTCGTCATTGTACTTAAAAAGATAATCCTCACCATATCCAGCAAAGATACCCTTAGACATACTAGAAAAGATACTCTTAATGATTCCTAAAAGATACTCCTCACCACATTCGAAAAGGATACTGCTCACCACATTCGAAAAGATACTCGTCATTGTACTTAAAAAGATAATCCTCACCATATACAGCAAAGATACCCTTAGCCATACTAGAAAAGATGCTCTTAATGATTCCTAAAAAAGATACTCCTCACCACATCGGAAAAGGATAATCCTCACCACACTAGAAAAGATACTCTTCATGATATCTAAAAAGACACTGCCCACCATATCCGAAAAGATGCTCCTCACCACACTAGAAAAAATTATCCTCACCAAACGGGAAAAAACACTCTTCACCCAGACCGAAGGGGCGGGGGTGGCTCAGTCGGTTGCGCGCCAGGCTCGTAATCTGTAGTTCCCAGGTTCGAGTCCCAGCTGGGTCAGCGTTCAGATTTATCTCCGCAAAATTCCCCGCCCTGCCCACGGTCAGTAGGGGACACCGATGGGCTTGGAAAGGCCGCCGCCCGTCGGATGGGACGTTAAGCCGTGGTCCCGTGTGCGGGAGAGCCATACCCTTGCACGTTAAAGAACACGCTGGATGGCCTTGACGGGAGGCTACCATCTCTCTCCCAACAGCTGTTCCAGTGGGTTCCCTCCCCCAATATTCTCTGAACCTTCGGGGTCCATGTGACCTGGTCATTTAGCCCATGGTGTGCAAAAAAGTGCCGCTCAGAGGTAAAACAACCCAACGTTAAAGAACAGACTGGATGGCCTTGACGGGAGGCTACCATCTGTCTCCCAACAGCTGTTCCAGTGGGTCCCCTCCCCCAACCTTCTCTGAGCCTTCGGGGTCCTTGTGACCTGGCCATTTAGCCCATGGTGTGCAAAAAAGTGCCGCTCAGAGGTAAAACAACCCAACCCAACCCAGACCGAAATTCTCCTAGTGCCTAGAACCCGGGGTTCGAATCCAGGTACCTTTAAACTTTATCTAAGTACGCTCACCATACTCGGCCCCTGTAACAGAGATTCAAAACCCAATTTACTGGGGCGGGGGTGGCTCAGTCGGTAGCGCACCAGGCTCGTAATCTGCAGTTCCCAGGTTCGAGTCCCAGCTGGGTCAACGTTGAGATTTATCTCCGCCAAATTCCCCGCCCTTCCCACGGTCAGTAGGGGACACCGATGGGCTTGGAAAGGCCGCCGTCCGTCGGATGAGACGTTAAGCCGTGGCCCCGTGTGTGGGAGAGCCATACCATGTGCACGTTAAATAACACGCTGGATGGCCTTGATGGGAGGCTACCATCTCTCTCCCAACAGCTGTTCCAGTGGGTTCCCTCCCCCAATATTCTCTGAGCCTTCGGGGTCCATGTGACCTGGTCATTTAGCCCATGGTGTGCAAAAAAGTGCCGCTCAGAGGTAAAACAACCCAACGTTAAAGAACAGGCTGGATGGCCTTGACGGGAGGCTACCATCTGTCTCCCAACAGCTGTTCCAGTGGGTTCCCTCCCCCAACATTCTCTGAGCCTTCGGGGTCAATGTGACCTGGCCATTTAGCCCATGGTGTGCAAAAAAGTGCCGCTCAGAGGTAAAACAACCCAACGTTAAAGAACACGCTGGATGGCCTTGACGGGAGGCTACCATCTGTCTCTCAACAGCTGTTCCAGTGGGTACCCTCCCCCAACATTCTCTGAGCCTTCGGGGTCCATGTGACCTGGCCATTTAGCCCGTTGTGTGCCAAAAAGTGCCGCTCAGAGGTAAAACAACCCAACGTTAAAGAACACGCTGGATGGCCTAGACGGGAGGGTAACAGCTGTTCCAGTGTGTCCCCTCCCCCAACCTTCTCTGAGCCTTCGGGGTCCATGTGACCTGGCCATTTAGCCCATGGTGTGCAAAAAAGTGCCGCTCAGAGGTAAAACACCCAAAACAACAACCCACTTTACTGATCGAAAGAAAACCTTCCGCCAATCTGATCAACTCTTCCTATTCACGCAAAATAAAAAGTCATCTTCCACAATTTAGTTCCCATTTAGATCGTAGCTTCGGTATTTGAATTCTTAATCGTCACGAGACCCAATTCGCTCTCCGTTTTGTATCCAGCTCAATCACTGCTTTCCCCCCCCCTCCCTCCGCCTCCCCTCTTCCTTTCACGTGCAGAGCGAGATCACGCCGCCTGTCACGTAATCCTCACGCGCCGATCGCTTAACAATAACAACGGCGTCACGCAAATAAGCGGTCATCACGTGTTGGGCGCGAGGCACACGCGAATCTGAGGAACGGTTTTTCAAAATCGGTGATGGCTGCTGCCGAGGGAGGCGAATTGTCGTCTCTCTTTTCTGTTACGTGAGAACGTGCGGCCAGATGATTTTTAACTAAGTTACTCAGAGGGTTAAAAATCAGTAGACAAATTGGATTTCTGGATAATTAGTATCTTTCTTTTTTATTAATGTAGTTGTTGTGTCCTGTTACCAATAAACAAAGTTGGTTGGTTGGTTGTTTTACCTGTGAGGGGCACTTTTTTGCACACCATGGGCAAAATGGTCAGGTCACAAGGACCTGGAAGGCTTAGAGAACGTTGGGGGAAGGGACCCACTGGAATAGCTGTTGAGAGACAGATGGTAGCCTCCCGTCAAGGCCATCCAGCGTGTTCTTTAACGTTGGGTTGTTTTATATCTGAGCGGCACTTTTTTCACACCATGGTCTAAATGACCAGGTCACAAGGATCCCGAAGGCTCAGAGAAGGTTGGGGGAGGGGACTCACTGGAACCGCTGTTGGGAGACAGATGGTAGCCTCCCGTCAAGGCCATCCAGCGTGTTCTTTAACGTTGGGTTGTTTTACCTCTGAGAGGCACTTTTTTGCATACCATGGTCTAAATGACCAGGTCATAAGGATCCCGAAGGCTCAGAGAAGGTTGGGGGAGGGGGCCCACTGGAACAGCTGTTGGGAGACAGATGGTAGCCTCCCGTCAAGGCCATCCAGTGTGTTCTTTAACGTTGGGTTGTTTCACCTCTGAGCGGCACTTTTTTCACACCATGGTCTAAATGACCAGGTCACAAGGATCCCGAAGCCTCAGAGAAGGTTGGGGGAGGGGACCCACTGGAACAGCTATTGGGAGACAGATGGTAGCCTCCCGTCAAGGCCATCAGTGTGTTCTTTAACTTGCACAGGGTATGGCTCTCCCGAACACGGGGCCACGGCTTAAAGTCCCATCCGATGGACGACGGCCTTTCCAAGCCCATCGGTGTCCCCTACTGACCGTGGGCAGGGCGGGGAATTTTGCGGAGATAAATCTGAACGCTGACCCAGTTGGGACTCGAACCTGGGAATTGCAGATTACGAGTCCGGCGCGCTACCGACTGAGCCACCCCGCCCCCAATAAACAAAGAGATTATATTCTGTAGCGATGTATTTGATCTTTCAAAATGGTTTGCGTTGTATCATTGTTTGATTCTTCGGCGGCATTTTAGTGTGTGGAGTGGGATTGGCTCAGTCGGTAATAAGACAAGTTCGTAGTCTGCAGTTCCCAGGTTCGAGTCCCGCTGGGTCAGCGTTGAGATTTATCTCCGCAAAATTTCCCGCCCTGCCCACTAGACAGTAGGGGACACCGATGGGCTTGGAAAGGCCGCCGACCGTCGGATGGGACGTTAAGCTGTGGTCCCGTGTGCGGGAGAGCCATAACCTATGCACGTTAAAGAACACGCTGGATGGCCTTGACGGAAGGCTACCATCTGTCTCCCAACAGCTATTCCAGTGGGTCTCCTCCTCCAACCTTCTCTTAGCCTTTAGGGTCCTTGTGACTGGCCATTTAGCCCATGGTGTGCAAAAAAGTGTCGTTCAGAGGTAAAACAACCCAACGTTAAAGAACACACTGGATGGCCTTGACGGGAGGCTACCATCTGTCTCCCAACAGCTATTTCAGTGGGTCTCCTCCTCCAACCTTCTCTTAGCCTTTAGGGTCCTTGTGAATGGCTATTTATCCCATGTTGTGCAAAAAAGTGTCGTTCAGAGGTAAAACAACCCAACGTTAAAGAACACACTGGATGGCCTTGACGGGAGGATACCATCTGTCTCCCAACAGCTGTTCCAGTGGGTCCCCTTCCCCAACTTTCTCTGAGTCATCGGGGTTCGAGTCCCAGCTGGGTCAGCGTTGAGATTTATCTCCGCAAAATTCCCCGCCCTGCCCACGGTCAGTAGGGGACACCGATGGGCTTGGAAAGGCCGCCGTCCGTCGGATGGGACGTTAAGCCGTGGCCCCGTGTGCGGGACAGCCATACCCTGTGCACGTTAAAGAACACGCTGGATGGCCTTGACGGGAGGCTACCATCTGTCTCCCAACAGCTGTTCCAGTGGGTCCCCTCCCCCAACCTTCTCTGAGCCATTGGGGTCCATGTGACCTGGCCATTTAGCCCATGGTGTGCAAAAAAGTGCCGCTCAGAGGTAAAACAACCCAACCCAACTCTGAGTCATCGGGGTCCTTGTGACTTGGCCATTTAGACCATTGTGTGCAAAAAAGTGCCGCTCAGAAGTAAAACAACACAACGTTAAGGAACACGTTGAATGGCCTTGACGGGAGGCTACCATCTGTCTCCCAACAGCTGTTCCAGTGGGTCCCCTCCCCCAACTTTCTCTGAACCATCGGGGTCCTTGTGACCTGGCCATTTAGCCCATGGTGTGCAAAAATATGCTGAAGAGAGGAAAAACAACCGATACAATTTTAGTGCGTACAATACGATAAATCAGCAGGTCACAAGGACCCCTTTGGCTGAGAGAAAGTTGGGGGAGGGGACTCAATGGAACAGCTGTTGAGAAACAGATGGTAGCCTCCCTTCAAGGCTATCCAGTGTGTTCTTTAACGTGCACAGGGCAAGGCTCTCCCGCACACGAAACCACGGTATAACATCCCACCCGAAGGACGGTTGACCTTTCTAAACCCAACGGAATCCCCCCTAACGAAAGAAGGTTACTTCAGATACTTTTACGGAGATAAATCTCAACGCTGACCCAGCTGGGACTCGAACCTGGATAAACTGCAAATTAGGGGAATCAGGCTGCAGACTGAGCCATCCCAAACGAATTAAGATCTCGTGGCAATCTGTACGCATGCGTACAAAGTGACTGACAGATCAAAACGGTCAAAACAATAAAAAAAATGGAGACAATAGATTTATGGAATGTCTCAACAATAATTTTCCACAATTTCATAGACAGATACATCGGGACAACACATTCCCATTTTGAATTCCCTCCCCCCCACCTCAAGCCCCTCCCCCCCTCACTTCACGAGCTACCAAACACGATCCACGTGACGGTAGTGTCCACCATCATCCTTTCAGAATTCTGGATAGGGGAGGGGGGGGGTATGAAGTAGAGACGTAAATTCTTTTCTATTGACGTGACAGACGCATTATCCTAAACCCAGTAATGTCCAAAAGGGGAAGAAAAAAAAGAATTATAGAATTCTTTTCCAAAGGAACATTATTTAGCGACTGACAAAAAAAAAGAACACAAAGAAAAAGAAATAGAATTTTTCTCCGTAACCGTGAAGCGAGGATGGCTGACTCGGCGATGACTACTAATGACTTCTAATGACTGCCCGTGATGTCATCATTAGCTGTAGCATCACTAATACGAACACACACATCACACAAGACTTACCCAACGTGTATATCTGTATTAGCAGTTGCTTCGCGGAAGAAAGGGTTCAAAGGGAGGGTGGGGGGGGGGGCGATGTCGAGATGAGGGAGGGGGGGGGCGAAGACAAGGATGGGTTGATAGAGAATTGATGGGCGTAGTCTTTTTTTGAATGCAATTGGACTGGTGTGTCACGGTGATATACAAATGGAGGTGTGGTGACATGCGACACACTTGTTGTTCGTTTTATTTCCTTTGTTGTTTCGTTTTTGGTGGTTGTTTTATAGAGAATGAGTGTTTGAGTTGTTTTCTTCTCAAAGTGCATTTCGTGTTTTGTGAAAGCGGGGGTTAGCGAAAGAATAGGGGTGACGAAGCGAAAATCGGGGGTGCAGTGACACTGGCGGATATCGAATTCTCGTTTTTGGACTCACTGGAACAGTTGTTGGGGGACAGATGGTAGCCTCCCGTCAAGGCCATCCAGCGTGTTCTTTAACGTTGGGTTGTTTTACCTCTGAGCGGTACTTTTTTTGCACACAATGGGCTAAATGACCAGGTCACAAGGACCCCGAAGGCTCAGAAAAGTTTGGGGGAGGGTACCCACTGGAACAGCTGTTGGGAGATAGATGGTAGCCTCCCGTCAAGGCCATCCAGCGTGTTCTTTAACATTGGGTTGTTTTACCTCTGTGCGGCACTTTTTTGCACACCATGGGCTAAATGTCCAGGTCACAAGGACCCCGAAGGCTCTGAGAAAGTTGGGGGAGGGGACCCTCTAGAACAGCTGTTGGGAGACAGATGGTAGCCTCCCGTCAAGGCCATCCAGCGTGTTCTTTAACTTTGGGTTGTTTTACCTCTGAGCGGTACTTTTTTGCACACAATGGGCTAAATGGCCAGGTCACAAAGACCCCGAAGGCTCAGAAAAGGTTGGGGGAGAAGACCACTGGAACAGTTGTTGGGAAACACATGGTAGCCTCCCGTCAAGGCCATCCAGCGTGTTCTTTAACGTTGGGTTGTTTTACCTCTGAACGGTACTTTTTTGCACACCATGGGCTAAATGGTCAGGTCACAAGGACCCCGAAGGCTCTTAGAAAGTTGGGGGAGGGGACCCTCTAGAACAGCTGTTGGGAGACAGATGGTAGCCTCCCGTCAAGGCCATCCAGTGTGTTCTTTAACGTGCACAGGGCATGGTTTTCCCGCATTCGGGGCCACCGACGGACGGTGGCCTTTCTAATCCTATCGGTATCCCCTACTGACCGTGTTTAGGGCGGGGAGTTTTGCGGAGATAAGTCTCAACTCTGACCGAGCTGGGACTCGAACCTGGGAACTACAGATTACGAGCCTGGAGGCTACCGACTGAGCCACCCCCTACCGACTGAGCCACCCCCACCCCTCAATCTGCATCTGGGTTCCCATTTACCTAACACTGAATTGTCCAGTTACTCTTTGAAATATTTTTTTTTGTTTTTTTTCCATCTTAGTCTCTCTTCCCAACCCTCTTGCAACAACTAGCGCTTTGTTCCTTTGATATATCTGCTCCCATCCGACCCTGGTTTCGCCTAAAAATATGAAGCATTTTCAAGGTCAGCCATCTGCTGAGGCAGCCTCAATTAGCGCACGTTGATCGCGAGTCACGCGCCTGCAAACCGATACCTCCCATAAACTTTCGCATAATAGGCCAACAATGACAAGATGGACTCCACTGGTGCCACCGACAGACCATTGAATATTCACGAGGGTTGGCCCTTGTTTGCCAAATGCTACGGTGGTCGCTTCCTTCAGAGCAATGTTCTCAGATTACTCCGTTTTAGAGCTCATGCGTCAAAATCCTTTGCTCATTTCTTTTCTAAATAAAACATCAATTCGAAATCTTCTTCCAGCATCAGTTAAAAACCCTCCTTTTTCCGAGTCAAACATCATTTTGAAACCCTCCTTTTTTGGAGTCAAACATCATTTCGAAACCTTACTTTTTTCGAGTGAAACATCATTTCGAAACCCTCCTTTTTCCGAGTTCAACGTCAGTTCGAAACCCTCCTTTTTCCGAGTCAAACATCATTTTAAAACCCACCTTTTTTCGAGTGAAACATCATTTCGAAACCCTCCTTTTTTTTCGAGTGAAACATCATTTCGAAACCCTCCTTTTTCCGAGTCAAACATCAGTTAGAAACCGTCCTTTTTCGTGTCAAACATCAGTTAGAAACCGTCCTTTTTCGTGTCAAACATCAGTTAGAAACCGTCCTTTTTCGTGTCAAACATCAGTTAGAAACCGTCCTTTTTCGTGTCAAACATCAGTTAGAAACCGTCCTTTTTCGTGTCAAACATCAGTTAGAAACCGTCCTTTTTCGTGTCAAACATCAGTTAGAAACCGTCCTTTTTCGTGTCAAACATCAGTTAGAAACCGTCCTTTTTCGTGTCAAACATCAGTTAGCAACCCTCTTTTTTCCGAGTCAAACATCAGTTAGAAACCCTCCTTTTTCCGAGTCAAACATCATTTTGAAACCCTCCTTTTTCGAGTCAAACATCATTTCTAGACCCTCCTTTTTCCGAGTCAAACATCATTTCTAGACCCTCCTTTTTCCGAGTCAAACATCAGTTAGAAACCCTCCTTTTTCCGAATCAAACATCATTTTGAAAACTTCCTTTTTTGGAGTCAAACATCATTTCGAAACCTTACTTTTTTCGAGTGAAACATCATTTCGAGACCCTCCTTTTTCCGAGTTCAACGTCAGTTCGAAACCCTCCTTTTTCCGAGTCAAACATCATTTCGAAACCCTCCTTTTTCGAGTCAAACATCATTTCGAAACCCTCCTTTTTCCGAGTCAAGACATCATTTCTAGACCCTCCTTTTTTCGAGCTAAACATCATTTCTAGACCCTCCTTTTTCCGTGTCAAACATCAGTTAGAAATTCTCCTTTTTCCGAGTCAAACATAATTTTGAAACCCTCCTTTTTCGAGTCAAACATCATTTCGAAACCCTCCTTTTTCCGAGTCAAACATCATTTCGAAACCCTCCTTTTTCCGAGTTAAAACATCGTTTCTAGACCCTCCTTTTTCCGTGTCAAACATCAGTTAGAAATTCTCCTTTTCCCGAGTCAAACATCATTTTGAAACCTTCCTTTTTTGGAGGCAAACATCATTTCGAGACCATCATTTTTTGCCAAGTCAAACATCAGTTAGAAACCCTCCTTTTTTTCGAGTGAAACATCATTTCGAAACCCTCCTTTTTCATGAGTCAAACATCAAAACTCTCTTTTCTGTTTATTTTATAAGTAAAATTTTTTAGACATATATGTTAACAAAGAATTTTGAATTGATGTGTTTGAGTCGGAGACGATATCAAAAGGGTTGGTATGTTTTACCACTGAGCGGCACTTTTTTGCACACCATGGGCTAAATGGCCAGGTCACATGGACCCCGAAGGCTCAGAGAAGGTTGGGGGAGGGGACCCACTGGAACAGCTGTTGGGAGACAGATGGTAGCCTCCCGTCAAGGCCATCCAGCGTGTTCTTTAACTTTGTGTTGTTTTACCTCTGAGCGGTACTTTTTTGCACACAATGGGCTAAATGGCCAAGTCACAAGGACCCCGAAGTCTCTTAGAAAGTTGGGGGAGGGGACCCTCTAGAACAGATTGTTGGGAGACAGATGGCAGTCTCCTGTCAAAGCCATCCAGCGTGTTCTTTAACGTTGGGTTGTTTTACCTCTGAGCGGCACTTTTTTGCACACCATGGGCTAAATGGCCAGGTCACAAGGACCCCAAAGGTTCAGAGAAGATTGGGGGAGGGGACCCACTGGAACAGCTGTTGGGAGACAGATGGTAGCCTCCCGTCAAGGCCATACAGCGTGTTCTTTAACGTGCACAGGGTATGTCTCTCCCGCACACGGACCCACGGCTTAACGCCCCCCACCCCCACCCCCAAGCGACGAACGACAGCCTTTCCAAGGCCTTCAGTATCTCGTGGAGTTTTACGGAGATAAACCTCAACGCTAGCCCAACTGGGACTCGAACTCAAAACTGCATATTACGGACCTGGCGCGCTGCGAACAGAGCCCACCCCCAAGAAACAAAAAGGGATATCACAACGAAACTCTTCTAACTTTGATAAAGGGCGAGGGTGGCTCAGTCGGTAGCGCGCCAGGCTCGTAATCTGTAGTTCCCAGGTTCGAGTTCCAGTTGGGTCAGCGTTGAGATTTATCTCCGCAAAATTTCCCGCCCTGCCCACGGTCAGTAGGGGACACCGATGGGCTTGGAAAGGCCTCCGTCCGTCGGATGGGACATTAAGCTGTGGCCCCGTGTGCGGGAGAGCCATACCCTGTGCACGTTAAAGAACACGCTGGATGGCCTTGACGGGAGGCTACCATCTGTCTCCCAACAGCTGTTCCAGTGGGTCCCCTCCCTCAACCTTCTCTGAGCCTTCGGGGTCCATGTGACCTGGCCATTTAGCCCATGGTGTGCAAAAAAGTGCCGCTCAGAGGTAAAACAACCCAACTTTGATAAAACCTTTTCCCGAAGCTAATTAGAAATCATATTTTGCCCCACTCGCACGAATAACAGGAAAAGATTTTAAAATGATGTGATTCATTATTATTCGTCCTTGTACACGAATCTTGAGTATTTATTGGGTTTGGTTCTTTTCCTGTCAAATGCGAAAGCAGCTAACGGATAACGAATACCAATCAGAATAGAGCTCTGTTCGCTACTGCGTGCTCTACGCGTAAGGAAACCCTCCCCACCACACTCTCGACCCCCCCCCCCCTCCCCGAATCTCTTTGTCATTACGTTCACGTATATTTTAATTGGCGCGTTACAGATGGTGGACTCGTTCACACGAGACCTAGATTCATTTTGGTAAATCGGCCATCATTTCTCTTATCAGATGGCAACTTTCTCATTGGACAGTGATTATTTTTTTTTGTGTTTTTTTTTATTTTTCTGGGTGCTTGGCACGACATTTGAGGCACAAGTGGTGAATTTGGACGGGGGGGGGGATAGAATTCTTTATTGTGGGTGGTTGTTTTACCTCTGAGGGGCAGGGCGGGGGTGGCTCAGTCGGTAGCGCGCCAGGCTCGTAATCTGCAGTTCCCAGGTTCGAATCCCAGCTGGGTCAGCGTTGAGATTTATCTCCGCATAACTCCCCGCCCTGCCCACGGTCAGTAGGGGACACCGATGGGCTTGGAAAGGCCGCCGTCCGTCGAATGGGACGTTAAGCCGTGGCCCCGTGTGCGGGAGAGCCATACCCTGTGCACGTTAAAGAACACCCTGGATGGCCTTGACGGGAGGCAACCATCTCTCTCCCAACAGCTGTTCCAGTGGGTCCCCTCCCCCAACCTTCTCTGAGCCTTCGGGGTCCATGTGACCTGGCCATTTAGCCCATGGTGTGCAAAAAAGTGCCGCTCAGAGGTAAAACAACCCAACCCCTCCCCCAACCTTCTCTGAGCCTTCGGGGTCCTTGTGACCTGGCCATTTAGCCCATGGTGTGCAAAAAAGTGCCGCTCAGAGGTAAAACAACCCAACCCCTCCCCCAACCTTTTCCGAGCCTTCGGGGTTTTGGTTTGGTTTGCTTTACCTCTGAGCGGCACTTTTTTGCACACCATGGGCTAAATGACCAGGTCACATGGACCCCGAAGGCTCAGAGAAGGTTGGGGGAGGGGACCCACTGGAACAGCTGTTGGGAGACAGATGGTAGTCTCCCGTCAAGGCCATCCAGCGTGTTCTTTAACGTGCACAGGGTATGGCTCTCCCGCACACGGGGCCACGGCTTAACGTCCCATCCGACGGACGGCGGCCTTTCCAAGCCCATCGGTGTCCCCTACTGACCGTGGGCAAGACGGGGAATTTTGCGGAGATAAATCTCAACGCTGACCCAACTGGGACTCGAACCTGGGAACTACAGATTACGAGCCTGGCGCGCTACCAACTGAGCCACCCCCGCCCCAAGAGCCTTCGGGGTCCATGTGACCTGGCCATTTAGCCCATGGTGTGCAAAAAAGTGCCGCTCAGAGGTAAAACAACCCAACCCCTCCCCCAACCTTCTCTGAGCCTTCGGGGTCCATGTGACCTGGGCATTTAGCCCATGGTGTGCAAAAAAGTGCCGCTCAGAGGTAAAACAACCCAACCCCTCCCCCAACCTTCTCTGAGCCTTCGGGGTCCATGTGACCTGGCCATTTAGCCCATGGTGTGCAAAAAAGTGCCACTCAGAGGTAAAACAACCCAACCCTGGTCTCTTTGTGATATTCTTGCTCTTCAAAATCAGGCTCTGATTTTTGCCCTGGAAACTTTCGTTTTTGCATTTGGTTCGTTTTTTTTTTTCTGTTTTTCGTCATTAAATACCTTTCAAAATAATCTTAGGGATAAAAGGCTTCTAGGCCAAAAATCCCATTTTTTGGTCCGCCTCATGTGGACACACACTCACTCAAAAGAAGTTATTCGTCTTGTGTTGTTCGTTTTTGAAGAAGCTACCATGACTAGACGATGCAGGCACGTAACATTTCAGTTAGGTATGAGAGAGGTCGTATATAGTAGGTCTTCGGGTTGGGTTGTTTTACCTCTGAGCGGCACTTTTTTGCACGCCAAATTTTTGCTAAATGGTCAGGTCACAAGGACCCTGAAGGCTCAGAGAAGGTTGGGGAGGGGACCCACTGGAACAGTTGTTGGGAGACAGAGTTGGGTTGGGTTGTTTTACCTCTGAGCGGCACTTTTTTGCACACCAAATTTTTGCTAAATGGCCAGGTCACAAGGACCCTGAAAGCTCAGAGAAGGTTGGGGGAGGGGACCCACTGGAACAGTTGTTGGGAGACAGAGTTGGGTTGGGTTGTTTTACCTCTGAGCGGCACTTTTTTGCACACCAAATTTTTGCTAAATGGCCAGGTCACAAGGACCCTGAAAGCTCAGAGAAGGTTGGGGGAGGGGACCCACTGGAACAGTTGTTGGGAGACAGAGTTGGGTTGGGTTGTTTTACCTCTGAGCGGCACTTTTTTGCACACCAAATTTTTGCTAAATGGCCAGGTCACAAGGACCCTGAAAGCTCAGAGAAGGTTGGGGGAGGGGACCCACTGGAACAGTTGTTGGGAGACAGAGTTGGGTTGGGTTGTTTTACCTCTGAGCGGCACTTTTTTGCACACCAAATTTTTGCTAAAACGCCAGGTCACAAGGACCCTGAAGGCTCAGAGAAGGTTGGGGGAGGGGACCCACTGGAACAGCTGTTGGGAGACAGATGGTAGCCTCCCGTCAAGGCCATCCAGCGTGTTCTTTAACGTTGGGTTGTTTTACCTCTGAGTACAATTTTTTGCACACCATGGGGTAAATGGCCAGGTCACAAGGACACCGAAGCCTCAGAGAAGGTTGGGGGAGGAGGCCCACTGGAAGAGATGTTGGGAGACAGATAGCAACTTCCCATCAAGGTCATCCAGCGTGTTTATTTACTTGTACTTTTTTGCGCATAATGGGCTAAATGGCCAGGTCACAAGGACCCCGAAGGCTCAGAGAATGTTGGGGGAGGGGACTCATTTTAACAGCTGTTGGGAGACAGATGGTAGCCTCCCGTCAAGGCCATCCAGCGTGTTCTTTAACGTTGGGCTGTTTTTACCTCTAAGCGGCACTTTTTTTGCACACAATGGGCTAAATGGCCAGGACACAAGGACCCCGAAGGCTCAGAGAAGGTTAGGGGAGGAGACCCACTGGAACAGCTGTTGGGAGACAGATAGCAACCTTCCGTGCAAGTAATCCAGCGTGGACAGTGTATGGCTCTCTCCTAAACACGGAACCACGGTTCCACGCCTTATCCGACGGACGGCAACCTTTCCAAGTCAATCGATGTGCCATTTCTGTAAATAATGAATCTTTCCTACATCATTACCATAACATGTTTATGGATGCCCTAAAAGCAGTAAAAAAAGAATTTACGAGTAAAAATAGAAGTAAAAAAAATATTTTTTCTTCAAAATAATAAATGAAAATAAATAAAATACCTCAAAAAAAAAAAATTCCGCCAACATATACAGTCGCTCAAAAAAAAATATCCGAACACTAAGGTTGATTTTTTTTTTTTATTAATTTTATTTTGATTTTTTTCAGAAATTAGTAGTCTGGCAACCATCGTGTCACATGACACGAAGGTTGCCAGACTCTAATTTCTAAAAAAAAAAAATCGTTGCCAGATATTTTTTATGAATTCTGTAATCAAGCATAGTGTTCGGATATTTTTTTTTTCAGCGACTGTACATTTCACATAAATTAATTCTTTTTCATCAATTTTTTGCGGAAAGGGGGATGGAATACTAGTGCTCTACCGACTCTAGCTGGAGCCCTTGGAACCAGGTCACAAAACTCCCCGAAAAAAGACTCAGACAAGTTCGAAGGAGAGGATGATTTTAAATAAATTTCGAATAAACCACTCAGAATAACACACCCCTGTAAAGTCATCTTTCTCCTCATCCCTTCTCAGAATAATACACCCCTGTGACGTCATTTTTCCCCTCATCCCTCCTTCCACCCCCAGAATTGAGGCATTCCATTTCCCCATCCGTGCTTTGACCTTGTTTCCTGACGGTTCAAGTGACGTACGAAGTTGGTGGGGGGGGGGGGGGGGAGCATATAAGGGGGAGGGAAGGGTAAGCGAAAATAGAACGAACTATTCTTCTGAAAATTTTGCATAAGCACTAATCTCTATAACAACAACAATCAGCCACTGGATAAAAAAAAAAGATGACCAAGCTATTAATGGGGGGAAAGCCTTCTCTCCTACTCGTCCCCCCCCCCTCCAAATGCTCTCCTAGGTCATCACACATCCCTAAGATACAACAGCGGCAAAATGATCACTCTCATACTGGCACTATTATTGAAATAAATATAGATAAAAAAAAAACCCGCTTCGGCCATATACTAAAGCCTACAATTACGATGATGATAGCTTATTGAATCTCCTAATGATACATTTGGATGAGCCAGCTATTCAACTAGATCCTCGAAGGGTCGTGACGTCAGAGACAGAGGAAGGAGGTTGGGGACGAGGCGTTAAAGAGTTGACGAACGAGTGATTTATTTTGCTTATTTTATCTATAAGACATCGTCTGGCCTCTGACGAAACACTACATTCAAAAATTCGAAATAATGATTCTGGAATTTTTGTTTTTTTAAGCAACAGTTTTATGTCGCCTCCCCCCCCCCTCAATCTCTCAGAACCCCTCCCCCATTTGAGATCTTATTCTCACGTGTCATATTTATTTTTTGCAAAGTGCGTCGGCAAGAATATTTCACTGGTAAATTGTTCCCCAGAAAGAAGTCCGCCATTTTTTTTCGATGGTTTTAGGGATTGTCGCGCCAAAAGGGGAAAAATTTCGTCCCCCCACCCACGAGAAAATATAAGCACATTCATCATCTCACCCCGATATCCAACGAAATCTTGATGTGTCCTAACCACGTTTTTCGTACTGCTATCATCGACATAACTATACTGGTAATCATAACCGCCGGATCATCATCGCCGGTCGTGATGATCGTTATTTTTTTATGTCGTTTTGTTGTTGTTTTTTACATTGCGTTGACGACTTATTCTGCTTTAAAATTGGGGCTGAGTTTGATTCAGTCGGTGGTAGCGCTCCTAAACTGCATATCGAGTCCCAGCTGGGTCAGCGTTGAGATTTATCTCCGCAAAATTCCCCGCCCTGCCTACGGTTAGAAGGGGACACCGATGGGCTTTGAATGCCGCCGTCCGTCGGATGGGACGTTAAGTCGTGACCCGTGTGAGGGAAAAGAGCCACACCCTCTGCACGTTAAAGAACACAGTGGATGGCCTTGACGAGAGGCTACCATCTGTCTCCCAACAGCCGTTCCAGTGAGTCCCTTCCCCCAACCTTCTCTGAGCCTTCGGGGTTCTTGTAATTTGCCTATTTAGCCCATGGTGTGCAAAAAAGTGCCGCTCAGAGGTAAAACAACCCAACGTTAAAGAACACACTGGATGGCCTTGACAGGAGGCTACCATCTGTCTCCCAACAGCTGTTCCAGTGGGTCTCCTCCCCCAACCTTCTCTGAGTCTTCGGGGTCCTTGTAACTTGCCCACTTAGCCCATGGTGTGCAAAAAAGTGCCGCTCAGAGGTAAAACAACCCAACATTAAAGAACACTCCGGATGGCCTTGACGGGAGGCTACCATCTGTCTCCCAACAGCTGTTCCAGTGGGTCTCCTCCCCCAACCTTCTCTGAGTCTTCGGGGTCCTTGTAACTTGCCCACTTAGCCCATGGTGTGCAAAAAAGTGCCGCTCAGAGGTAAAACAACCCAATGTTAAAGAACACACTGGATAGCCTTGACAGGAGGCTACCATCTGTCTCCCAACAGCTGTTCCAGTGGGTCCCCTCCCCCAACCTTCTCTGAATCTTCGGGGTCCTTATCACCTTACCATTTAGCCCATTGTGTGCAAAAAAGTCCCGCTCATAAGTAAAACAACCTAACAAATCACTAAACACGATACCTGAACATTCACCACACCAATACTGAGCGAAGACATCACATCCCAACAATGTGCTCAAACCTCCCCAAACAATTTAACTACCAGAAACGCAATAATGACAATATACATATATTAAATAATATGCTTACCGTATTTAAACTTCCCAGAATTTGTATAGGAAATGCCCGAAAACCGATTTCGCAATTATTTGTTGTCGTTAATTTAATATTGCGGTCCTCGATGTTCCGTCGCACGCTCCATCGAACACAATTCCATTGTTGACAGAGTCCTCGACGCTCTGCATCGTTACCGCCTCCAGTTGCTCTAACAATGAGAGGAGGAGGTGGTCTAGGATAAATCAAGATCGTCCCGTTCTTCTGATGTTCGGTTGCCATAACACAGATCCGATGAAGCCGATACGGAGGATGGAGATCGTTGATTCGCTCAGCTCACATAATCTTGCTCTTTGGCAGTAACAGTGGATTGTTTCCTGCCTTTGTTGTTCGCTTCTATCTGTTACTGACGCCATCCGAAGAATTGTAATGATGATAACAAAGGAGATGTGATAACAATGAGAAGGTGATTGTTGTTCATTTGTTTGTATTCATCAGTTTGATGAGTAGTTTTTTTGAGTTGTTTACTTCTGAGCGGTTGGGTTGTTTTACCTGTGAGCGGCACTTTTTTGTACACCATGGGCTAAGTGGCCAGGTCAGAAGGACCCCGAAGGCTCAGAGAAGTTGGGGGAAGGGACCCACTGGAAGAGCTGTTGGGAGACAGATGGTAGCTTTCCGTCAAGGCCATCCAGTGTGTTCTTTAACGTGCACAGGGTAGCCTCCTGTCAAGGCCATCCAGCGTGTTCTTTAACTTTGGATTGTTTAATTTCTGAGCGGCACTTTTTTTGCACACAATGGGCTAAATAGCCAAGTCACAAGGACCCCGAAGGCTCAGAGAAGGTTGGGGGAGGGGACCCACTGGAACAGCTGTTGGGAGACAGATGGTAGCCTCCCGTCAAGGCCATTCAGCGTGTTCTTTAACGTTAAATTGTTTTACTTCTGAGCGGTACTTTTTTGCACACCATGGGCTAAATGGCCAAGTCACAAGGACCCCGAAGGCTCAGAGAAGGTTGGGGGAGGGGACCCACTGGAACAGCTGTTGGGAGACAGATAGTAGCCTCCCATCGAAGTTCCGTCGCAAAATCCGTCGCAAATGCCATCGTCGAAGTTCCGTCGCAAGTTCCGTGGCAAATGCCATCGTCGAAGTTCCGTCGCAAGTTCCGTCGCAAATGCCATCGAAGTTCCGTCGAGCTATCCAGTGTATTTTTCACGTGCACAGGGTATGTTTTTATTGCATACAGAGAGATGTCTCGGTATATTCGCCAGGATCGTAATCTGCAGTTCCCAGGTTCGAGTCCCAGCTGGGTCAGCATTGAGATTTATCCCCGCAAAATTCCCCGCCCTACCGACAGTCAGTAGGGGACACCGATGGGCTTGGAAAGGCCGCCGTCCGTCGGATGGGACGTTAAGCCGTGGCCCAGTGTGCGGGAGAGCCATACCCTGTGCACGTTAAAGAACACGCTGGGTGGCCTTGACGGGAAGCTACCATCTGTCTCCCAACGGCCGTTCCAGTGGGTCCCCTCCCCCAAACTTCTCTGAATCTTCGGGTCCATGTGACCTGGTCATTTAGCCCATGGTGTGCAAAAAAAGTGACGCTCATAGGTGAAACATCCCAACGTTAAAGAACACGCTGGATGGCCTTGACGGGAGGCTGCTACCTTCGGGGTTCTTGTGACCTGGCCATTTAACCCATTGTGTTAAAAAAAAGTGCTTCTCAGAGGTAAAACAACCCAACGTTAAAGAACACGCTGGATTGCCTTGACGGGAGGCTACCATCTGTCTCCCAACAGCTGTTCCAGTGGGTCCCTCACTCAAACCTTCTCTCAGCCCTCAGGGTCCTTGTAACCTGGATATTTAGCCTATTGTGTGCAAAAAAAAGATAAACCCTCTGCACGTTAAAGAACACGCTGGATGGCATTGATTGGAGGCTACCCTCTGTCTCTTAACATCTCTTCCAGTTGGTCTCCTCCCCAAACCTTCTCTGAGCCCTCGTGGCACTTCGACATCATTTAGCCCATTGGGTATAAAAATTCCGCTCAGAGGTCAAACAACCGAAAGTTAAGTGTCCAGTGGGCTCTCTCCCTCAACGTTCTTAGAGTCCTCGGGGTCCTTGTGACCTGGCCATTTAGCGTATTGCATAGAAAAAAAAAAAAATTCAGTTTATATACTTGGCAGACTACCAATATAGTCTATCTCTTCCAAAGACTGAAAGGGTAAATGAGCACTCTTTTATTTATGTCTTAGAATTATCACCAAGACGATTATTCTTAAAAAAAAAAAATCCTCTTTAACTACTTTTTCTCCCCTTCCCCCCCCCCTGAAAAAAAAATAGAAAAGAAATATTACTCGGAAAAAAAAAAGCTATTTTAAAGAACCCGTCATCAAATACTGCAAGAAAAAAAAAAAATTACGGACCAAACTTCGTTTAATGCAAAGACCAATAAAAGATGGGCGTTGTCAGCTTCCTTTATTGCAAATGAAAGAAGGAAAAAGAGCTTTAAAAGTGTTGAATTTGTGCCGAAAAATAAAGAAAAAGTGCTGTAAAAAAAAAAAATCCCAAAAAACCTTCGTTGACAAGCAAAATCAAAGTACCTCGCGCAGCACGCATTCGTTGTTACGCCGAAAAATAGAGAGCCAGAGAGTAAAAGCTCTCTGGCTCTCTATTTGGCTCGTTCCTCTGTTGGGAAAAGAGCATGGGACGCCACCAGGGCGTCGCATTGTTAAGCAACAATAAAATTACTGCCGGTGGCCATTACGGCAGAAGTGGGCATTAAAACTTAACACCTAACTTGGTATTAACATTTTTCACAGCTTCATATAGCTGGATATTTATCGGCATGGTCGTACAGTTTCGCTTTTCCTTCATTACATTAAAATAATTGTAATAAATATCCCCCACCGAACGAGTCGGGGTTGGAAGCGCGAGAGCTGGTGGAGGGGAGAGAGAAGATCACACTCCGCATCATTTCGGAATGGAAAATAGAATCAATAGCAAGACGTGGAATTCCGAACGAACTATTGGTAGAGGTGAGAAAGCGATGTGACTGTGGGGGGGAGGGGGGGTTGAAAACTTTGGGAGGCTGTGGAAGAGAGAGTAGTATGCAGATGAGTAGAAACGCGCGCCCGAGAGAAAGTGGTGGGGGGGAGGAAAACCCCCAAAACGCCACTCTTATTTCCAGTTACGATGTTTTAATGTTATTCTTCTAATATTTATAGCCGTAATTCCTGCGTAATGAGAGCAGTTAAAGCCGAGGAAAGTTGGCCATGCTTTCCCATTCAGAGCTATCTTAATCATTAGGCCTAATGCCGCATTAACGGGCGTCGGAGCGGAGAGCTACGAAAATGGGGTCCCCTACGCCCGCCCACCCCTCAGAAATCGTTGAAATTCGGATTTCGGCCGTGAAGAGTGTGATGGTGGTGGCAAAATTCAATCACCCGTTGGTGTAATGGCTCGGGATCGTGCACGAGGATTTAGCATCGCGTGGCGCTCTGCCGGCTGTCAAATTCCTCTCTATTAGATGCTCTTATCCCCAATACAGTTAATTACTAGGAGGAGGGGGAGGTAGAAGGGGGAGGGGAGGGGAAAGTGCCTTTAGTGTGCCAGGAGGAGTTACGGACATGTATCTGTGAAGGCGGTGATGATGTCTTTGGCTCACACTGGCCATCCGCATCTTTCAGATTAAAGAAGATTCTAAGAGGATGAGAGAGAGAGAATGCGTTAACTCAGGAGTCGAGGGTTTTACTATGACGATTTCCTACCCCTCCCCCCCTCGAAATGTTATATTTGCGTCTGGTTTTCGTGTTGAAAGGTGAAATTCACGCATGGATCTGTTGTAAGGAAATGGATTTCGCTGGGGGCGTTTTTTATTGGGGGGGGAGGGTTAGAGTGTGTTTCCTTTAGAAGATACCTGTGGGTGGGATCAGTGGTGTTATCTTTCGATAAGAGGGGAGACTGTTTATTGGAGGGTGAAATGTTCATTGGATGGGAGGATAAAAAAAAATCATTGGGTAGGGAGGGATATTGTTGGATTAAAGATATGAAAAGTCTCTGGAAGGGTACTATTGTTAAAAAGGGAAGGAATGGGTATTATTGTTGAATGGAGGTGAAATAATTGCTGGATTAAAGAGATTAAAAGATCTGGAAGGGTGTTATTGTTAAAAAGGGAAGGAATGGGTATTATTGTTGAATGGGGGATGAAATGATTGTTGGATTTAAGAGATGAAAAGATCTCTGGAAGGGTGTTATTGTTAAAAAGGGAAGGAATGGGTATTATTGTTGAATGGGGGATGAAACAATTGCTGGATTAAAGAGATGAAAAGATCTCTGGAAGGGTGTTATTGTTAAAAAGGGAAGGAATGGGTATTATTGTTGAATGGGGGATGAAACAATTGCTGGATTAAAGAGATGAAAAGATCTCTGGAAGGGTGTTATTGTTAAAAAGGGAAGGAATGGGTATTATTGTTGAATGGGGGATGAAACAATTGCTGGATTAAAGAGATGAAAAGATCTCTGTAAGGTGTTATTGTTAAAATGGGAAGGAATGGGTGTTATTGTTGAATGGGGGATGAAATGACTGTTGGAGTAAAGGGATGAAAAGATCTCTGGAAGGGTGTTATTGTTAAAATGGAAGGAATGTGTGTTATTGTTGAATGGGGGATGAAATGATTTTTGGATTAAAGAGATGAAAAGATCTCTGGAAGGGTGTTATTGTTAGAAAGGGAAGGAATGGGTGTTATTGTTGAATGGGAGATGAAATGACTGTTGGATTAAAGGGATGAAAAGATCTCTTTAAGGGTGTTATTGTTAAAAGGGAAGGAATGGGTGTTATTGTTGAATGGGGGATGAAATGATTTTTGGATTAAAGAGATGAAAAGATCTCTGGAAGGGTGTTATTGTTAAAAAGGGAAGGAATGGGTGTTATTTTTCAATGGGGGATGAAATGACTGTTGGATTAAAGGGATGAAAAGATCTCTGGAAGGGTGTTATTGTTAAAAAGGGAAGGAATGTGTGTTATTGTTGAATGGGGGATGAAATGATTTTTGGATTAAAGAGGTGAAAAGATCTCTGGAAGGGTGTTATTGTTAAAAGGGAAGGAATGGGTATTATTGTTGAATGGGGGATGATATGATTGTTGGATTAAAGGGATGAAAAGATCTCTGGAAGGGTGTTATTGTTAAAAAGGGAAAGAATGTGTGTTATTGTTGAATGGGGGATGAAATGACTGTTGGATTAAAGGGATGAAAAAATCTCTTTAAGGGTGTTATTGTTAAAAGGGAAGGAATGGGTATTATTGTTGAATGGGGATGAAATGACTGTTGGATTAAAGGGATGAAAAGAGCTCTTTAAGGGTGTTATTGTTAAAAAGGGAAAGAATGGGTATTATTGTTGAATGGGGATGAAATGACTGTTGGATTAAAGGGATGAAAAGATCTCTTTAAGGGTGTTATTGTTAATAAGGGAAGGATGGGTATTATTGTTGAATGGGGGATGATATGATTGTTGGATTAAAGGGATGAAAAGATCTCTGGAAGGGTGTTATTGTTAGAAAGGGAAGGAATGGGTATTATTGTTGAATGGGGGATGAAATGATTGTTGGATTAAAGGGATGAAAAGAGCTCTGGAAGGGTGTTATTGTTAAAAAGGAAAGGAATGGCTGTTACATTTGAATGGGGGATGATATGACTGTTGGATTAAAGGGATGAAAAGATCTCTTTAAGGGTGTTATTGTTAATAAGGGAAGGAATGGGTATTATTGTTGAATGGGGATGAAATGACTGTTGGATTAAAGGGATGAAAAGATCTCTGGAAGGGTGTTATTGTTAAAAAGGGAAGGAATGTGTGTTATTGTTGAATGGGGGATGAAATGACTGTTGGATTAAAGGGATGAAAAGATCTCTGGAAGGGTGTTATTGTTAAAAAGGGAAGGAATGGGTATTATTGTTGAATGGGGGATGATATGATTGTTGGATTAAAGGGATGAAAAGATCTCTGGAAGGGTGTTATTGTTAAAAAGGGAAAGAATGTGTGTTATTGTTGAATGGGGGATGAAATGACTGTTGGATTAAAGGGATGAAAAGATCTCTTTAAGGGTGTTATTGTTAAAAGGGAAGGAATGGGTATTATTGTTGAATGGGGGATGATATGATTGTTGGATTAAAGGGATGAAAAGATCTCTGGAAGGGTGTTATTGTTAAAAAGGGAAGGAATGGGTATTATTGTTGAATGGGGGATGAAATGATTGTTGGATTAAAGGGATGAAAAGATCTCTGGAAGGGTGTTATTGTTAAAAAGGGAAGGAATGTGTGTTATTGTTGAATGGGGGATGAAATGACTGTTGGATTAAAGGGATGAAAAGATCTCTGGAAGGGTGTTATTGTTAAAAAGGGAAGGAATGGGTATTATTGTTGAATGGGGGATGAAATGATTGTTGGATTAAAGAGATGAAAAGATCTCTGGAAGGGTGTTATTGTTAAAAGGGAAGGAATGGGTATTATTGTTGAATGGGGGATGATATGACTGTTGGATTAAAGGGATGAAAAGATCTCTGGAAGGGTGTTACTGTTAAAAAGGAAAGGAATGGCTGTTATAGTTGAATGGGTGATGATATGACTGTTAGATTAAAGGGATGAAAAGATCTCTGGAAAGGTGTTATTGTTAAAAAGGGAAGGAATGGGTATTATTGTTGAATGGGGATGAAATGACTGTTGGATTAAAGGGATGAACAGATCTCTTTAAGGGTGTTATTGTTAAAAAGGGAAGGAATGGGTATTATTGTTGAATGGGGGATGATGTGATTGTTGGATTAAAGGGATGAAAAGATCTCTGGAAGGGTGTTATTGTTAAAAGGGAAGGAATGGGTATTATTGTTGAATGGGGGATGAAATGATTGTTGGATTAAAGGGATGAAAAGATCTCTGGAAGGGTGTTATTGTTAAAAAGGGAAGGAATGGGTATTATTGTTGAATGGGGGATGATATGATTGTTGGATTAAAGGGATGAAAAGATCTCTGGAAGGGTGTTACTGTTAAAAAGGAAAGGAATGGCTGTTATAGTTGAATGGGGGATGATATGACTGTTGGATTAAAGGGATGAAAAGATCTCTGGAAGAGTGTTATTGTTAAAAAGGGAAGGAATGGGTATTATTGTTGAATGGGGATGAAATGACTGTTGGATTAAAGGGATGAAAAGATCTCTTTAAGGGTGTTATTGTTAAAAAGGGAAGGAATGGGTATTATTGTTGAATGGGGGATGATATGATTGTTGGATTAAAGGGATGAAAAGATCTCTGGAAGGGTGTTATTTTTAAAAAGGGAAGGAATGGGTATTATTGTTGAATGGGGGATGAAATGACTGTTTGATTAAAGGGATGAAAAGATCTCTTTAAGGGTGTTATTGTTAAAAGGGAAGGAATGGGTATTATTGTTGAATGGGGGATGAAATGATTGTTGGATTAAAAGGATGAAAAGATCTCTGGAAGGGTGTTATTGTTAAAAAGGAAAGGAATGGCTGTTATAGTTGAATGGGTGATGATATGACTGTTGGAATAAAGGGATGAAAAGATCTCTGGAAGGGTACTATTGTTAAAAAGGGAAGGAATGGGTTTTATTGTTGAATAGGGGATGAAATGATTATTTATTCTGTGGTCTTCAGTGAAGAAAGTCGATTCTGCTTAGGAGCGAGCGTCTGATGGTCGTTTAAGTGTCCGAAGGCGACAAGGTTCTTCCATCGTTCAGGACACAGGGACCATGCCACCGGGCATCATGATGTTGGGAGCAATTAGCTATCACTGTCGTTGGGTTGGGTTGTTTTACCCCTGAGCGGCACTTTTTTGCACACCATGGGCTAAATGGCCAGGTCACATCGACCCCGAAGGCTTAGAGAAGGTTGGGGGAGGAGACGCACTGTAACAGCTGTTGGGAGACATATGGTAGCCTCCCGTCAAGGCCATCCTGTGTGTTCTTTAACGTTGGGTTGTTTTACCTCTGACCGGCACTTTCTTTGCACACAATGGGCTAAATGGCCAGGTCACATGGACCACGAAGTGCTCAGAGAAGGTTGGGGGAGGGGACTGACTGGAATAGCTGTTGGGAGACAGATGGTAGCCTCCCATTAAGGCCATCCAGTGTGTTCTTTAACGTGCACAGGGTATTGCTCTCCCGCACACGGGGCCACAGCTTAACATCCCATCCGACGGACGGCGGCCTTTCCAAGCCCATTGGTGTCCCCTAGTGACCATGGGCAGGGCGGGGAATTTTGCGGAGGTAAATCTCAACGCTGACCCAGCTGGGACTCGAACCTGGGAACTACAGATTACGAGCCTGGTGCGCTACAGACTGAGCCACCCCCTCCCCGGACTCGATCGGACAAGGACTCGGACCATCACTGAATTACGCGTCCAACTTGAAAGCGCATGGAATGGTATCACCCTGGGTGACATCAAGCATTTGTACGTCCGATTGCATTCCAGATTGGAAGCTTGTATTTCTGCTCGAGGAGACTCAACACCTTATTAAAATGTGCCTTCTGTAAATTATAACACTCATTAAAAGGTAAAATAAACATTGAATCACTTCATACGTGTGATCACTGTCCTTTCTCAAAAAATTGTTTCTACTAAATAAATCTCATAGATTATGCTTTAATTGTTAATGGTGTTCTTTTTTCAATTTCGGCCAGTGTCTTACGATCCCAATGAGTTATTTTTCTTTTATTACTGAGTACGAGAAATAAAAATTATTATCAGTTACATACCTTACACATGCAATAATTATGTACAGTCGCTCAAAAATATATTCGAACACTATGATCGATTACAGAATTCAGAAAAAATATCTGGCAACGATTTTTTTAGAAATTAGTGCTCAGGCAACCTTCGTGTCACGTGATTACAAAATTCAGGAAAAATATCTTCAGCGTGTACAGCAACTGTACACGCTCCAAATTGGAGCGTGTGCCGTTGCACGTGCTCCAGTTTGCTGTGAACGGTAACTGCACAAGCTCAATATTTCCGTGATTGAGCCCACACGATCTAGTATCAAAATAATATGACTACCTACAGTCGCTCAAAAAAGTATCCGAACACTATAGTTGATTACAGAATTCAAAAAAAATATCAGGCAACGATTTTTTTAGAAATTAGTGATCTGGCAACCTTCGTGTCACGTGACACGAAGGTTGCCAGATCACTAATTTCTAAAAAGAATCGTTTCCAGATATTTTTTCTGAATTCTATAATCAACCATAGTGTTTGGATATTTTTTTGAGCGACTGTACACCATTTTTCACACTTTACTCATTGATAACATATAGAAATTACAAATAACAAAAAGTTGCACATTCTTATTCAAAAACAGTAAAAAGAACATCTTATGCTACTCTCAACTTGAAACTTAACGTCTTTAAATTCCTGGTTATAAGGGGCGGGGTGCTCAGTCGGTAGCGCGCCAGGCTCCTAATCTGTAGTCCCCAGGTTCGAGTCCCAGCTGGGTCAGCGTTGAGATTTATCTTCGCAAAAATTCCTCGCCCTGCCCAAGGTCAGTAGGGGACACCGATGGGCTTGGAAAGGCCGCCGTCCGTCGGATGGAACATTAAGCCGTGGCCCCGTGTGCGGGAGAGCCATACCCTGTGCACGTTAAAGAACACGCTGGATGGCCTTGACGGGAGGCTACCATCTGTCTCCCAACAGCTGTTCCAGTGGGTCCTCTCACCCAACCTTCTCTGAGCCTTTGGGGTTCATGTGACATGGCCATTTAGTCCATTGTATGCAGAGAAAGTGCCGGTCAGAGGTAAAACAACCCAACGTTAAAGAACACACAGGATGGCCTTGACGGGAGGCTACCATCTGTCTCCCAACAGCTGTTCCAGTGGGTCCCCTCGCCCAACCTTCTCTGCGCCTTCGGGGTTCATGTGACCTGGCCATTTAGCCCATGGTGTGCAAAAAAGTGCCGCTGAGTAAAACAATCCAACGTTAAAGAACACGCTGGATGACCTTGACGGGAGGCTACCATCTGTCTCCCAACAGCTGTTCCAGTGGGTCCCCTAACCTTCTCTGAGCCTTCGGGGTCCATGTGACCTGGCCATTTAGCCCATGGTGTGCAAAAAAGTGCCGCTCAGAGGTAAAACAACCCAACCCAAATCCTGGTTATAATAACTTAATTTATTCATCAATTATGGTAAACCTTCAAAAGAAGTTCATCTGCTACACTTACTTTGATTCTTAAAGTCCTTAAACTCCTTATAATCGCTCAGGGTATTCCACAATTGTGTCAAATATTCGAAAGCTGATCATATTCTACACTTGCCTTGATTCTTAACGTCCTTAAATTCCTGATTATGATCTCAGTATATCCGTCATTCGTAGTAAATATTCAAAAGAATATCATCTACCACCTTGAGTCTTAATGTCATGAAAACTCCTGGTTAAAATTATATTTCTCATTTCTGGTAAATATTCAAAAAGAATGTCATCTGCTACACTTATCTTGATTCTTAACGTCCTTAAATTCCTCGTTATAATCATTAACTGTGGTAAATATTCAAAAAGAATATCATCTGCTGCACTTACCTTGATTCTTAACGTCCTTAAATTCCTGGTTATAATCATTAACTGTGGTAAATATTCAAAAAGAATATCATCTGCTGCACTTAGCTTGATTCTTAACGTCCTTAAATTCCTGGTTATAATCATTCACTGAGGTAAATATTCAAAAAGAATATCATCTGCTGCACTTAGCTTGATTCTTAACGTCCTTAAATTCCTGGTTATAATCATTAACTGTGGTAAATATTCAAAAAGAATATTATCTGCTGCACTTACCTTGATTCTTAACGTCCTTAAATTCCTCGTTATAATCATTAACTGTGGTAAATATTCAAAAAGAATATCATCTGCTGCACTTACCTTGATTCTTAACGTCCTTAAATTCCTGGTTATAATCATTAACTGTGGTAAATATTCAAAAAGAATATCATCTGCTGCACTTACCTTGATTCTTAACGTCCTTAAATTCCTGTTACAATCATTCACTGTGGTAAATATTCAAAAAGAATATCATCTGCTGCACTTACCTTGATTCTTAACGTCCTTAAATTCCTGGTTATAATCATTCACTGTGGTAAATATTCAAAAAGAATATCATCTGCTGCACTTACCTTGATTCTTAACGTCCTTAAATTCCTGGTTATAATCATTAACTGTGGTAAATATTCAAAAAGAATATCATCTGCTGCACTTACCTTGATTCTTAACGTCCTTAAATTCCTGGTTATAATCATTAACTGTGGTAAATATTCAAAAAGAATATCATCTGCTGCACTTAGCTTGATTCTTAACGTCCTTAAATTCCTGGTTATAATCATTAACTGTGGTAAATATTCAAAAAGAATATCATCTGCTGCACTTACCTTGATTCTTAACGTCCTTAAATTCCTGGTTATAATCATTAACTGTGGTAAATATTCAAAAAGAATATCATCTGCTGCACTTACCTTGATTCTTAACGTCCTTAAATTCCTCGTTATAATCATTCACTGTGGTAAATATTCAAAAAGAATATCATCTGCTGCACTTAGCTTGATTCTTAACGTCCTTAAATTCCTGGTTATAATCATTAACTGTGGTAAATATTCAAAAAGAATATCATCTGCTGCACTTACCTTGATTCTTAACGTCCTTAAATTCCTCGTTATAATCATTCACTGTGGTAAATATTCAAAAAGAATATCATCTGCTGCACTTACCTTGATTCTTAACGTCCTTAAATTCCTGGTTATAATCATTAACTGTGGTAAATATTCAAAAAGAATATCATCTGCTGCACTTACCTTGATTCTTAACGTCCTTAAATTCCTCGTTATAATCATTCACTGTGGTAAATATTCAAAAAGAATATCATCTGCTGCACTTAGCTTGATTCTTAACGTCCTTAAATTCCTGGTTATAATCATTAACTGTGGTAAATATTCAAAAAGAATATCATCTGCTGCACTTACCTTGATTCTTAACGTCCTTAAATTCCTCGTTATAATCATTCACTGTGGTAAATATTCAAAAAGAATATCATCTGCTGCATTTACCTTGATTCTTAACGTCCTTAAATTCCTGATTATGATCTCAGTATATCCGTCATTCGTAGTAAATATTCAAAAGAATATCATCTACCACCTTGAGTCTTAATGTCATGAAAACTCCTGGTTAAAATTATATTTCTCATTTCTGGTAAATATTCAAAAAGAATGTCATCTGCTACACTTACCTTGATTCTTAACGTCCTTAAATTCCTCGTTATAATCATTAACTGTGGTAAATATTCAAAAAGAATATCATCTGCTGCACTTACCTTGATTCTTAACGTCCTTAAATTCCTGGTTATAATCATTCACTGTGGTAAATATTCAAAAAGAATATCATCTGCTGCACTTACCTTGATTCTTAACGTCCTTAAATTCCTCGTTATAATCATTCACTGTGGTAAATATTCAAAAAGAATATCATCTGCTGCACTTACCTTGATTCTTAACGTCCTTAAATTCCTGGTTATAATCATTCACTGTGGTAAATATTCAAAAAGAATATCATCTGCTGTACTTACCTTGATTCTTAACGTCCTTAAATTCCTGGTTATAATCATTCACTGTGGTAAATATTCAAAAAGAATATCATCTGCTGCACTTACCTTGATTCTTAACGTCCTTAAATTCCTGGTTATAATCATTCACTGTGGTAAATATTCAAAAAGAATATCATCTGCTGCACTTACCTTGATTCTTAACGTCCTTAAATTCCTCGTTATAATCATTCACTGTGGTAAATATTCAAAAAGAATATCATCTGCTGCACTTACCTTGATTCTTAACGTCCTTAAATTCCTGGTTATAATCATTCACTGTGGTAAATATTCAAAAAGAATATCATCTGCTGTACTTACCTTGATTCTTAACGTCCTTGAATTCCTGGTTATAATCATTCACTGTGGTAAATATTCAAAAAGAATATCATCTGCTACACTTACCTTGATTCTTAACGTCCTTAAATTCCTGGTTATAATCATTCACTGTGGTAAATATTCAAAAATAATATCATCTGCTGTACTTACCTTGATTCTTAACGTCCTTAAATTCCTGGTTATAATCATTCACTGTGGTAAATATTCAAAAAGAATATCATCTGCTGCACTTACCTTGATTCTTAACGTCCTTAAATTCCTGGTTATAATCATTCACTGTGGTAAATATTCAAAAAGAATATCATCTGCTGTACTTACCTTGATTCTTAACGTCCTTAAATTCCTGGTTATAATCATTCACTGTGGTAAATATTCAAAAAGAATATCATCTGCTGCACTTACCTTGATTCTTAACGTCCTTAAATTCCTGGTTATAATCATTCACTGTGGTAAATATTCAAAAAGAATATCATCTGCTGCACTTACCTTGATTCTTAACGTCCTTGAATTCCTGGTTATAATCATTCACTGTGGTAAATATTCAAAAAGAATATCATCTGCTGCACTTACCTTGATTCTTAACGTCCTTAAATTCCTGGTTATAATCATTCACTGTGGTAAATATTCAAAAAGAATATCATCTGCTACACTTACCTTGATTCTTAACGTGCTTAAATTCCTGGTTATAACCATTCACTGTGGTAAATATTCAAACGAATATCATCTGCTGCACTTACCTTGATTCTTAACGTCCTTAAATTCCTGGTTATAATCATTCACTGTGGTAAATATTCAAAAATAATATCATCTGCTGTACTTACCTTGATTCTTAACGTCCTTAAATTCCTGGTTATAATCATTAACTGTGGTAAATATTCAAAAAGAATATCATCTGCTGCACTTACCTTGATTCTTAACGTCCTTAAATTCCTCGTTATAATCATTCACTGTGGTAAATATTCAAAAAGAATATCATCTGCTGCACTTAGCTTGATTCTTAACGTCCTTAAATTCCTGGTTATAATCATTAACTGTGGTAAATATTCAAAAAGAATATCATCTGCTGCACTTACCTTGATTCTTAACGTCCTTAAATTCCTCGTTATAATCATTAACTGTGGTAAATATTCAAAAAGAATATCATCTGCTGCACTTACCTTGATTCTTAACGTCCTTAAATTCCTGGTTATAATCATTAACTGTGGTAAATATTCAAAAAGAATATCATCTGCTGCACTTACCTTGATTCTTAACGTCCTTAAATTCCTGTTACAATCATTCACTGTGGTAAATATTCAAAAAGAATATCATCTGCTGCACTTACCTTGATTCTTAACGTCCTTAAATTCCTGGTTATAATCATTCACTGTGGTAAATATTCAAAAAGAATATCATCTGCTGCACTTACCTTGATTCTTAACGTCCTTAAATTCCTGGTTATAATCATTAACTGTGGTAAATATTCAAAAAGAATATCATCTGCTGCACTTACCTTGATTCTTAACGTCCTTAAATTCCTGGTTATAATCATTAACTGTGGTAAATATTCAAAAAGAATATCATCTGCTGCACTTAGCTTGATTCTTAACGTCCTTAAATTCCTGGTTATAATCATTAACTGTGGTAAATATTCAAAAAGAATATCATCTGCTGCACTTACCTTGATTCTTAACGTCCTTAAATTCCTGGTTATAATCATTAACTGTGGTAAATATTCAAAAAGAATATCATCTGCTGCACTTACCTTGATTCTTAACGTCCTTAAATTCCTCGTTATAATCATTCACTGTGGTAAATATTCAAAAAGAATATCATCTGCTGCACTTAGCTTGATTCTTAACGTCCTTAAATTCCTGGTTATAATCATTAACTGTGGTAAATATTCAAAAAGAATATCATCTGCTGCACTTACCTTGATTCTTAACGTCCTTAAATTCCTCGTTATAATCATTCACTGTGGTAAATATTCAAAAAGAATATCATCTGCTGCACTTACCTTGATTCTTAACGTCCTTAAATTCCTGGTTATAATCATTAACTGTGGTAAATATTCAAAAAGAATATCATCTGCTGCACTTACCTTGATTCTTAACGTCCTTAAATTCCTCGTTATAATCATTCACTGTGGTAAATATTCAAAAAGAATATCATCTGCTGCACTTAGCTTGATTCTTAACGTCCTTAAATTCCTGGTTATAATCATTAACTGTGGTAAATATTCAAAAAGAATATCATCTGCTGCACTTACCTTGATTCTTAACGTCCTTAAATTCCTCGTTATAATCATTCACTGTGGTAAATATTCAAAAAGAATATCATCTGCTGCATTTACCTTGATTCTTAACGTCCTTAAATTCCTGATTATGATCTCAGTATATCCGTCATTCGTAGTAAATATTCAAAAGAATATCATCTACCACCTTGAGTCTTAATGTCATGAAAACTCCTGGTTAAAATTATATTTCTCATTTCTGGTAAATATTCAAAAAGAATGTCATCTGCTACACTTACCTTGATTCTTAACGTCCTTAAATTCCTCGTTATAATCATTAACTGTGGTAAATATTCAAAAAGAATATCATCTGCTGCACTTACCTTGATTCTTAACGTCCTTAAATTCCTGGTTATAATCATTCACTGTGGTAAATATTCAAAAAGAATATCATCTGCTGCACTTACCTTGATTCTTAACGTCCTTAAATTCCTCGTTATAATCATTCACTGTGGTAAATATTCAAAAAGAATATCATCTGCTGCACTTACCTTGATTCTTAACGTCCTTAAATTCCTGGTTATAATCATTCACTGTGGTAAATATTCAAAAAGAATATCATCTGCTGTACTTACCTTGATTCTTAACGTCCTTAAATTCCTGGTTATAATCATTCACTGTGGTAAATATTCAAAAAGAATATCATCTGCTGCACTTACCTTGATTCTTAACGTCCTTAAATTCCTGGTTATAATCATTCACTGTGGTAAATATTCAAAAAGAATATCATCTGCTGCACTTACCTTGATTCTTAACGTCCTTAAATTCCTCGTTATAATCATTCACTGTGGTAAATATTCAAAAAGAATATCATCTGCTGCACTTACCTTGATTCTTAACGTCCTTAAATTCCTGGTTATAATCATTCACTGTGGTAAATATTCAAAAAGAATATCATCTGCTGTACTTACCTTGATTCTTAACGTCCTTGAATTCCTGGTTATAATCATTCACTGTGGTAAATATTCAAAAAGAATATCATCTGCTACACTTACCTTGATTCTTAACGTCCTTAAATTCCTGGTTATAATCATTCACTGTGGTAAATATTCAAAAATAATATCATCTGCTGTACTTACCTTGATTCTTAACGTCCTTAAATTCCTGGTTATAATCATTCACTGTGGTAAATATTCAAAAAGAATATCATCTGCTGCACTTACCTTGATTCTTAACGTCCTTAAATTCCTGGTTATAATCATTCACTGTGGTAAATATTCAAAAAGAATATCATCTGCTGTACTTACCTTGATTCTTAACGTCCTTAAATTCCTGGTTATAATCATTCACTGTGGTAAATATTCAAAAAGAATATCATCTGCTGCACTTACCTTGATTCTTAACGTCCTTAAATTCCTGGTTATAATCATTCACTGTGGTAAATATTCAAAAAGAATATCATCTGCTGCACTTACCTTGATTCTTAACGTCCTTGAATTCCTGGTTATAATCATTCACTGTGGTAAATATTCAAAAAGAATATCATCTGCTGCACTTACCTTGATTCTTAACGTCCTTAAATTCCTGGTTATAATCATTCACTGTGGTAAATATTCAAAAAGAATATCATCTGCTACACTTACCTTGATTCTTAACGTGCTTAAATTCCTGGTTATAACCATTCACTGTGGTAAATATTCAAACGAATATCATCTGCTGCACTTACCTTGATTCTTAACGTCCTTAAATTCCTGGTTATAATCATTCACTGTGGTAAATATTCAAAAATAATATCATCTGCTGTACTTACCTTGATTCTTAACGTCCTTAAATTCCTGGTTATAATCATTAACTGTGGTAAATATTCAAAAAGAATATCATCTGCTGCACTTACCTTGATTCTTAACGTCCTTAAATTCCTCGTTATAATCATTCACTGTGGTAAATATTCAAAAAGAATATCATCTGCTGCACTTAGCTTGATTCTTAACGTCCTTAAATTCCTGGTTATAATCATTAACTGTGGTAAATATTCAAAAAGAATATCATCTGCTGCACTTACCTTGATTCTTAACGTCCTTAAATTCCTCGTTATAATCATTCACTGTGGTAAATATTCAAAAAGAATATCATCTGCTGCATTTACCTTGATTCTTAACGTCCTTAAATTCCTGATTATGATCTCAGTATATCCGTCATTCGTAGTAAATATTCAAAAGAATATCATCTACCACCTTGAGTCTTAATGTCATGAAAACTCCTGGTTAAAATTATATTTCTCATTTCTGGTAAATATTCCAAAAGAATGTCATCTGCTACACTTACCTTGATTCTTAACGTCCTTAAATTCCTCGTTATAATCATTAACTGTGGTAAATATTCAAAAAGAATATCATCTGCTGCACTTACCTTGATTCTTAACGTCCTTAAATTCCTGGTTATAATCATTCACTGTGGTAAATATTCAAAAAGAATATCATCTGCTGCACTTACCTTGATTCTTAACGTCCTTAAATTCCTGGTTATAATCATTCACTGTGGTAAATATTCAAAAAGAATATCATCTGCTGCACTTACCTTGATTCTTAACGTCCTTAAATTCCTCGTTATAATCATTCACTGTGGTAAATATTCAAAAAGAATATCATCTGCTGCACTTACCTTGATTCTTAACGTCCTTAAATTCCTGGTTATAATCATTCACTGTGGTAAATATTCAAAAAGAATATCATCTGCTGTACTTACCTTGATTCTTAACGTCCTTAAATTCCTGGTTATAATCATTCACTGTGGTAAATATTCAAAAAGAATATCATCTGCTGCACTTACCTTGATTCTTAACGTCCTTAAATTCCTGGTTATAATCATTCACTGTGGTAAATATTCAAAAAGAATATCATCTGCTGCACTTACCTTGATTCTTAACGTCCTTAAATTCCTCGTTATAATCATTCACTGTGGTAAATATTCAAAAAGAATATCATCTGCTGCACTTACCTTGATTCTTAACGTCCTTAAATTCCTGGTTATAATCATTCACTGTGGTAAATATTCAAAAAGAATATCATCTGCTGTACTTACCTTGATTCTTAACGTCCTTAAATTCCTGGTTATAACCATTCACTGTGGTAAATATTCAAAAAGAATATCATCTGCTGCACTTACCTTGATTCTTAACGTCCTTGAATTCCTGGTTATAATCATTCACTGTGGTAAATATTCAAAAAGAATATCATCTGCTGCACTTACCTTGATTCTTAACGTCCTTAAATTCCTGGTTATAATCATTCACTGTGGTAAATATTCAAAAAGAATATCATCTGCTACACTTACCTTGATTCTTAACGTGCTTAAATTCCTGGTTATAACCATTCACTGTGGTAAATATTCAAACGAATATCATCTGCTGCACTTACCTTGATTCTTAACGTCCTTAAATTCCTGGTTATAATCATTCACTGTGGTAAATATTCAAAAATAATATCATCTGCTGCACTTACCTTGATTCTTAACGTCCTTAAATTCCTGGTTATAATCATTAACTGTGGTAAATATTCAAAAAGAATATCATCTGCTGCACTTACCTTGATTCTTAACGTCCTTAAATTCCTCGTTATAATCATTCACTGTGGTAAATATTCAAAAAGAATATCATCTGCTGCACTTAGCTTGATTCTTAACGTCCTTAAATTCCTGGTTATAATCATTAACTGTGGTAAATATTCAAAAAGAATATCATCTGCTGCACTTACCTTGATTCTTAAAGTCCTTAAATTCCTCGTTATAATCATTCACTGTGGTAAATATTCAAAAAGAATATCATCTGCTGCATTTACCTTGATTCTTAACGTCCTTAAATTCCTGATTATGATCTCAGTATATCCGTCATTCGTAGTAAATATTCAAAAGAATATCATCTACCACCTTGAGTCTTAATGTCATGAAAACTCCTGGTTAAAATTATATTTCTCATTTCTGGTAAATATTCAAAAAGAATGTCATCTGCTACACTTACCTTGATTCTTAACGTCCTTAAATTCCTCGTTATAATCATTAACTGTGGTAAATATTCAAAAAGAATATCATCTGCTGCACTTACCTTGATTCTTAACGTCCTTAAATTCCTGGTTATAATCATTCACTGTGGTAAATATTCAAAAAGAATATCATCTGCTGCACTTACCTTGATTCTTAACGTCCTTAAATTCCTGGTTATAATCATTCACTGTGGTAAATATTCAAAAAGAATATCATCTGCTGCACTTACCTTGATTCTTAACGTCCTTAAATTCCTCGTTATAATCATTCACTGTGGTAAATATTCAAAAAGAATATCATCTGCTGCACTTACCTTGATTCTTAACGTCCTTAAATTCCTGGTTATAATCATTCACTGTGGTAAATATTCAAAAAGAATATCATCTGCTGTACTTACCTTGATTCTTAACGTCCTTAAATTCCTGGTTATAATCATTCACTGTGGTAAATATTCAAAAAGAATATCATCTGCTGTACTTACCTTGATTCTTAACGTCCTTAAATTCCTGGTTATAATCATTAACTGTGGTAAATATTCAAAAAGAATATCATCTGCTGCACTTACCTTGATTCTTAACGTCCTTAAATTCCTGGTTATAATCATTCACTGTGGTAAATATTCAAAAAGAATATCATCTGCTGCACTTACCTTGATTCTTAACGTCCTTAAATTCCTCGTTATAATCATTCACTGTGGTAAATATTCAAAAAGAATATCATCTGCTGCACTTACCTTGATTCTTAACGTCCTTAAATTCCTGGTTATAATCATTCACTGTGGTAAATATTCAAAAAGAATATCATCTGCTGTACTTACCTTGATTCTTAACGTCCTTAAATTCCTGGTTATAATCATTCACTGTGGTAAATATTCAAAAAGAATATCATCTGCTGCACTTACCTTGATTCTTAACGTCCTTGAATTCCTGGTTATAATCATTCACTGTGGTAAATATTCAAAAAGAATATCATCTGCTGCACTTACCTTGATTCTTAACGTCCTTAAATTCCTGGTTATAATCATTCACTGTGGTAAATATTCAAAAAGAATATCATCTGCTGCACTTACCTTGATTCTTAACGTCCTTAAATTCCTGGTTATAATCATTCACTGTGGTAAATATTCAAAAATAATATCATCTGCTGTACTTACCTTGATTCTTAACGTCCTTAAATTCCTGGTTATAATCATTCACTGTGGTAAATATTCAAAAAGAATATCATCTGCTGCACTTACCTTGATTCTTAACGTCCTTGAATTCCTGGTTATAATCATTCACTGTGGTAAATATTCAAAAAGAATATCATCTGCTACACTTACCTTGATTCTTAACGTGCTTAAATTCCTGGTTATAATCATTCACTGTGGTAAATATTCAAAAAGAATATCATCTGCTGCACTTACCTTGATTCTTAACGTCCTTAAATTCCTGGTTATAATCATTCACTGTGGTAAATATTCAAAAATAATATCATCTGCTGTACTTACCTTGATTCTTAACGTCCTTAAATTCCTGGTTATAATCATTCACTGTGGTAAATATTCAAAAAGAATATCATCTGCTGCACTTACCTTGATTCTTAACGTCCTTGAATTCCTGGTTATAATCATTCACTGTGGTAAATATTCAAAAAGAATATCATCTGCTACACTTACCTTGATTCTTAACGTGCTTAAATTCCTGGTTATAACCATTCACTGTGGTAAATATTCAAACGAATATCATCTGCTGCACTTACCTTGATTCTTAACGTCCTTAAATTCCTGGTTATAATCATTCACTGTGGTAAATATTCAAAAAGAATATCATCTGCTGTACTTACCTTGATTCTTAACGTCCTTAAATTCCTGGTTATAATCATTCACTGTGGTAAATATTCAAAAAGAATATCATCTGCTACACTTACCTTGATTCTTAACGCCCTTAAATTCCTGGTTATAATCATTCACTGTGGTAAATATTCAAAAATAATATCATCTGCTGTACTTACCTTGATTCTTAACGTCCTTGAATTCCTGGTTATAACCATTCACTGTGGTAAATATTCAAACGAATATCATCTGCTACACTTACCTTGATTCTTAACGTCCTTAAATTCCTGGTTATAATCATTCACTGTGGTAAATATTCAAAAAGAATATCATCTGCTACACTTACCTTGATTCTTAACGTCCTTAAATTCCTGGTTATAATCATTCACTGTGGTAAATATTCAAAAAGAATATCATCTGCTACACTTACCTTGATTCTTAACGCCCTTAAATTCCTGGTTATAATCATTCACTGTGGTAAATATTCAAAAAGAATATCATCTGCTGTACTTACCTTGATTCTTAACGTCCTTAAATTCCTGGTTATAATCATTCACTGTGGTAAATATTCAAAAAGAATATCATCTGCTGCACTTACCTTGATTCTTAACGTCCTTAAATTCCTGGTTATAATCATTCACTGTGGTAAATATTCAAAAATAATATCATCTGCTGTACTTACCTTGATTCTTAACGTCCTTAAATTCCTGGTTATAATCATTCACTGTGGTAAAGATTCAAACGAATATCATCTGCTGCACTTACCTTGATTCTTAACGTGCTTAAATTCCTGGTTATAACCATTCACTGTGGTAAATATTCAAACGAATATCATCTGCTACACTTACCTTGATTCTTAACGCCCTTAAATTCCTGGTTATAATCATTCACTGTGGTAAATATTCAAAAAGAATATCATCTGCTGTACTTACCTTGATTCTTAACGTCCTTAAATTCCTGGTTATAATCATTCACTGTGGTAAATATTCAAAAAGAATATCATCTGCTGCACTTACCTTGATTCTTAACGTCCTTAAATTCCTGGTTATAATCATTCACTGTGGTAAATATTCAAAAAGAATATCATCTGCTGCACTTAGCTTGATTCTTAACGTCCTTAAATTCCTGGTTATAATCATTCACTGTGGTAAATATTCAAAAAGAATATCATCTGCTACACTTACCTTGATTCTTAACGCCCTTAAATTCCTGGTTATAATCATTCACTGTGGTAAATATTCAAAAAGAATATCATCTGCTGTACTTACCTTGATTCTTAACGTCCTTAAATTCCTGGTTATAATCATTCACTGTGGTAAATATTCAAAAAGAATATCATCTGCTGCACTTACCTTGATTCTTAACGTCCTTAAATTCCTGGTTATAATCATTCACTGTGGTAAATATTCAAAAATAATATCATCTGCTGTACTTACCTTGATTCTTAACGTCCTTAAATTCCTGGTTATAATCATTCACTGTGGTAAAGATTCAAACGAATATCATCTGCTGCACTTACCTTGATTCTTAACGTGCTTAAATTCCTGGTTATAACCATTCACTGTGGTAAATATTCAAACGAATATCATCTGCTGCACTTACCTTGATTCTTAACGCCCTTAAATTCCTGGTTATAATCATTCACTGTGGTAAATATTCAAAAAGAATATCATCTGCTGTACTTACCTTGATTCTTAACGCCCTTAAATTCCTGGTTATAATCATTCACTGTGGTAAATATTCAAAAAGAATATCATCTGCTGTACTTACCTTGATTCTTAACGTCCTTAAATTCCTGGTTATAATCATTCACTGTGGTAAATATTCAAAAAGAATATCATCTGCTGCACTTACCTTGATTCTTAACGTCCTTAAATTCCTGGTTATAATCATTCACTGTGGTAAATATTCAAAAAGAATATCATCTGCTGCACTTACCTTGATTCTTAACGTCCTTAAATTCCTGGTTATAATCATTCACTGTGGTAAATATTCAAAAAGAATATCATCTGCTACACTTACCTTGATTCTTAACGCCCTTAAATTCCTGGTTATAATCATTCACTGTGGTAAATATTCAAAAAGAATATCATCTGCTGTACTTACCTTGATTCTTAACGTCCTTAAATTCCTGGTTATAATCATTCACTGTGGTAAAGATTCAAACGAATATCATCTGCTGCACTTACCTTGATTCTTAACGTGCTTAAATTCCTGGTTATAACCATTCACTGTGGTAAATATTCAAACGAATATCATCTGCTGCACTTACCTTGATTCTTAACGCCCTTAAATTCCTGGTTATAATCATTCACTGTGGTAAATATTCAAAAAGAATATCATCTGCTGTACTTACCTTGATTCTTAACGTCCTTAAATTCCTGGTTATAATCATTCACTGTGGTAAATATTCAAAAATAATATCATCTGCTGCACTTACCTTGATTCTTAACGTCCTTAAATTCCTGTTACAATCATTCACTGTGGTAAATATTCAAAAAGAATATCATCTGCTGTACTTACCTTGATTCTTAACGTCCTTAAATTCCTGGTTATAATCATTCACTGTGGTAAAGATTCAAACGAATATCATCTGCTGCACTTACCTTGATTCTTAACGTGCTTAAATTCCTGGTTATAACCATTCACTGTGGTAAATATTCAAACGAATATCATCTGCTGCACTTACCTTGATTCTTAACGCCCTTAAATTCCTGGTTATAATCATTCACTGTGGTAAATATTCAAAAAGAATATCATCTGCTGTACTTACCTTGATTCTTAACGTCCTTAAATTCCTGGTTATAATCATTCACTGTGGTAAATATTCAAAAATAATATCATCTGCTGCACTTACCTTGATTCTTAACGTCCTTAAATTCCTGTTACAATCATTCACTGTGGTAAATATTCAAAAAGAATATCATCTGCTGTACTTACCTTGATTCTTAACGTCCTTAAATTCCTGGTTATAATCATTCACTGTGGTAAATATTCAAAAAGAATATCATCTGCTGCACTTACCTTGATTCTTAACGTCCTTAAATTCCTGGTTATAATCATTCACTGTGGTAAATATTCAAAAATAATATCATCTGCTGTACTTACCTTGATTCTTAACGTCCTTAAATTCCTGGTTATAATCATTCACTGTGGTAAATATTCAAAAATAATATCATCTGCTGTACTTACCTTGATTCTTAACGTCCTTAAATTCCTGTTACAATCATTCACTGTGGTAAATATTCAAAAAGAATATCATCTGCTGTACTTACCT
Source organism: Ryuthela nishihirai (assembly GCA_038380435.1). Taxonomy (NCBI): domain Eukaryota; kingdom Metazoa; phylum Arthropoda; class Arachnida; order Araneae; family Heptathelidae; genus Ryuthela; species Ryuthela nishihirai. Next base: position 58,888 of record JAWZYU010000603.1, read on the forward strand.
TGATTCTTAACGTCCTTAAATTCCTGGTTATAATCATTCACTGTGGTAAATATTCAAAAATAATATCATCTGCTGCACTTACCTTGATTCTTAACGTCCTTAAATTCCTGGTTATAATCATTCACTGTGGTAAATATTCAAAAAGAATATCATCTGCTGCACTTACCTTGATTCTTAACGTCCTTAAATTCCTGGTTATAATCATTCACTGTGGTAAATATTCAAAAAGAATATCATCTGCTGCACTTACCTTGATTCTTAACGTCCTTAAATTCCTGGTTATAATCATTCACTGTGGTAAATATTCAAAAATAATATCATCTGCTGTACTTACCTTGATTCTTAACGTCCTTAAATTCCTGGTTATAATCATTCACTGTGGTAAATATTCAAAAATAATATCATCTGCTGTACTTACCTTGATTCTTAACGTCCTTAAATTCCTGGTTATAATCATTCACTGTGGTAAATATTCAAAAAGAATATCATCTGCTGTACTTACCTTGATTCTTAACGTCCTTAAATTCCTGGTTATAATCATTCACTGTGGTAAATATTCAAAAAGAATATCATCTGCTGTACTTACCTTGATTCTTAACGTCCTTAAATTCCTGGTTATAATCATTCACTGTGGTAAATATTCAAAAAGAATATCATCTGCTGCACTTACCTTGATTCTTAACGTCCTTAAATTCCTGGTTATAATCGCTCAATGTATCCCTCAATTGTCTGTTCTCGATCTCCAAGTCTTGAGTTCTCATCGCGCGCTGCTGAATGGATTGGCAATGTTCCAGGGCGGGCACCGGGTCTGAAGAAAACAAAAATATCATTATTAGCCTTGTCAGTTACATCTGCAAAGTTCTGCAAATTTTAAAAAGGTTCAACTCTAATTCATAACAAGTTCAACTCTTTTTGGATATTAGGTTCATATGCCAAATTTGAAAAATAATACTAAATTTTTTCAATCAAGTTTTCGGATTTGAGGCTGTTAAAAGTCTCACAAATCGCCCTAGCGTTTTACGAACATCAGTTTCGCAATATCTGGTCGACTATCAAAGTCAGTCTTCCAATATATGATGTAATATATTTCTGACGGAACATTTGCTGAGTGAACAGCAATCTCACGGGTTTTAGCTGAACAGTAATTTCTGACTGGTCGCCAATCAACCAGTTTTTGACTGAACATCAATTGCCCAACAATATATGACCAAATATATATCTGAGAGCACAATGTACGATGGAACATAAGTCTGAAAGCAAAGTGTCTGACGGAAGTCTGAAAGCAAGGTGTCTGACGGAACATAAGTCTGAAAGCATGGTGTCTGACGGAACACAAGTCTGAAGGCACAGTGTATGATGGAATATAAGTCTGAAAGCATGGTGTCTGACGGAACATAAGTCTGAAAGTACGGTGTCTGATGGAACATAAGTCTGAAAGCACAGTGTCTGACGGAACATAAGTCTGAAAGCATGGTGTCTGACGGAACATAAGTCTGAAAGCATGGTGTCTGAAGGAACACAAGTCTGAAGACACAGTGTATAATGGAATATAAGTCTGAGAGCACGGTGTCTGATGGAATATAAGTCTGAAAGCATGGTGTCTGACGGAACATAAGTCTGAAAGCACGGTGTCTGATGGAACATAAGTCTGAAAGCATGGTGTCTGATGGAATATAAGTCTGAGAGCACGGTGTCTGATGGAATATAAGTCTGAAAGCATGGTGTCTGATGGAATATAAGTCTGAAAGCACGGTGTCTGATGGAACATAAGTCTGAAAGCACGGTGTCTGATGGAACACAAGTCTGAAAGCACAGTGTCTGACAGAACATAAGTCTGAAAGTACAGTGTCTGACAGAACATAAGTCTGAAAGCATGGTGTCTGACGGAACATAAGTCTGAGAGCATGATGTCTGACGGAACATAGTCAAAGTACGGTGTCTGACGGAACATAAGTCTGAAAGCACAGTGTCTGACGAAACATAAGTCTGAAGGCACAGTGTCTGAAGGAATATAAGTATGAGAGCACGGTGTCTGATGGAATATAAGTCTGAAAACACGGTGTCTGACGGAATATAAGTCTGAAAGTACGGTGTCTGATGGAACATAAGTCTGAAAGCACAGTGTCTGACGGAACATAAGTCTGAAAGCACGGTGTCTGGTAGATATAAGTCTGTGCACGGTGTCTGCTGGAATATAAGTCAAGCATGGTGTCTGAGAGCACTGTGTCTGACGGAACATAAGTCTGAGAACACGGTGTCTGACGGAATCTAAGTCTGAAAGCATGGTGTCTGACGGAACATAAGTCTGAAAGCATGGTGTCTGACGGAACATAAGTCTGAAGGCACAGTGTCTGAAGGAATATAAGTCTGAGAGCACGGTGTCTGATGGAATATAAGTCTGAAAGCATGGTGTCTGATAGAACATATGTCTGAAAGCATGGTGTCTGATGGAATATAAGTCTGAGAGCACGGTGTCTGATGGAATATAAGTCTGAAAGCATGGTGTCTGATGGAATATATGTCTGAAAACACGGTGTCTGACGGAATATAAGTCTGAAAGTACGGTGTCTGATGGAACATAAGTCTGAAAGCACAGTGTCTGACGGAACATAAGTCTGAAAGCACGTTGTCTGGTGGAATATAAGTCAGAGAGCACGGTGTCTGACGGAACATAAGTCTGAGAGCATGGTGTCTGATGGAACATAAGTCTGAAAGTACAGTGTATGACAGAACATAAGTCTGAGAGCACGGTGTCTGACAGAACATAAGTCTGAAAGTACGGTGTCTGACGGAACATAAGTCTGAATGCATGGTGTCTGAAAGAACACGTCTGAAAGTACGGTGTCTGACGGAACATAAGTCTGAAAGTACGGTGTCTGACGGAACATAAGTCTGAATGCATGGTGTCTGAAAGAACACGTCTGAAAGTACGGTGTCTGACGGAACATATGTCTGAAAGCACGGTGTCTGACGAAACATAAGTCTGAGAGCACAGTGTCTGACGGAACATAAGTCTGAAAGCATGGTGTCTGAAAGAACACGTCTGAAAGTACGGTGTCTGATGGAACATATGTCTGAAAGCACGGTGTCTGACGGAATATAAGTCTGAGAGCACGGTGTCTGATGGAATATAAATCTGAGAGCACGGTGTCTGACGAAACATCAGACATGTTTCATTGTAACCTGGCCATTTAGCCCATTATATGCAAAAAAATTCCGCTTAGAAGCAAAAATAGTGAAAGAACACGCTGGATGGCCTTGACGGGAGACTATCATCTGTCTCCTCTTCTCCGAGCCATTGGGTTCCTCATAACCTGGCCATTTATCCCACTGTGTGCAAAAAAAGTGAATGTCAGAGGTAAAACAAACCAACTGTCGAAACTTTTGTCTGTCCAGCAACATCTGAATGAACATCAAGTCGCTCACTTTCTGACGGAACGCATTCCTGTCAGAGCACCAATCATCAGTTTTGTCACGTGCTCTCTCTCATTTTGACCAGGCGCTTTACTTCGTGACGCAGATTTGGGTTGGGTTGTTTTACCTCTGAGCGGCGCTTTTTTGCACACCATGGGCTAAATGGCCAGGTCACATGGACCCCGAAGGCTCAGAGAAGGTTGGGGGAGGGGACCCACTGGAACAGCTGTTGGGAGACAGATGGTAGCCTCCCGTCAAGGCCATCCAGCGTGTTCTTTAACGTGCACAGGGTATGGCTCTCCCGCACACGGGGCCACGGCTTAACGTCCCATCCGACGGACGGTGGCCTTTCCAAGCCCATCGGTGTCCCCTACTGACCGTGGGCAAGGCGGGGAATTTTGCGGAGATAAATCTCAACGCTGACCCAGCTGGGACTCGAACCTGGGAACTACATATTACGAGCCTGGCGCGCTACCGACTGAGCCACCCCCGCCCATCCTGACGCAGAAGAATTTCTATTTCTCGTATTACAACATCAGCATTTACGTGGCAAGGCTCACACAAACATTATCTTTTGGAATGTGATTTACGATCGCGTAAATACTTTCCCCGGTTACATGACAAATTGAACACTAAATCCGAACTTTCTAGCCGCATCTTGACTAGATTAGTATCCCTTATTATTATCATCCCCATTTCCCATTAAATACACCTTTGGCAGCAATATGAATAAGCCGGCGGTACCATAAAGACATCCTACCCACCAAGCCCCTAATTCAAACAAATCTCTTTTCGGTTGATGCTTTTGATATTTGTCTTAGGATGCATTATATGGGTGCGGGAGGGGGGGGGGTGGAGGTTAGACGAGGAGGGGGAGGGAGTTAAAGAGAAACAGGCGGCCCATATATGCAAATCTATCTATTCGGTGCTAGGCTACAAGCTGTAGAAAGAAGAATGGTTTGCATGCTGCAGAAGTTACTTTACGAAATGAAGTTTCCGGTAGAGCAACAAATTATAATTTGCCACGCCTCCCCCCCCCCCTCCCAACCTTCCACGGAAGCTTCGCGCCCTTCCTACCATTCACCCACACTGCGATATCGAACACAAAACGCGAGGTTTACGTTTGGCGAGAAACGATGAGACAACTGCGCGTGCGCGAACATTAAATATGGCGACGGGAGGGGGGGGGGTCAATGGGTGAAATTTGAAAGTTGGTGGTTGGGGGGGGGGGGCGCGAATAGTGAAAAAAAAAGGCAAAATTTTCTAAACAACATGCGAAACTTCGAGAATAAGCGTTGCAACCTGTGCCGACAGGGGAGGGGGAAACAAAAAAAAAAGACAGCAACAAATTGTTGCGACTCCTTTGTTGATGTCACAGCAGAAAACAACAATTGCACCGCCGTGTCACAGTGCTTGTCAATATCGCATCTTAAAGTTGTGGCGCGCATGCGACAATGTTTACGGAGGATGAGGATGAACAACAGCAGCAGAAGAAAAATAATAATACGGGGAAGGGATTGGTTGGGAGTGGGGGGGGGGGGGGGCGTAAAAATCGCACGCACGCCTACCTATCTCGTGCCAGTCGGTCGGACGATACAGAGCAAGTAATTTTGATTTCCCAAGAAAGAATGGAGCCCTAAGGATTGCCGGTTTTAGGTTCAACATTTCACCAGGCATTAATCATCATTTACGGAGATGCCGTCCGTCTTTTGGATTTCGTGTGTTTCGTCATTCGCCCCCTTTCCCCCACCCCCCTCCACACGTTTTTCCGCTACCACACACTATCCCCCGAAATACATTCCAACCAACCAACCACTATCTCCTTTCCCTCCCCCTCCACGCCCCTCCCCAACCAACTCATCCGACTTCGTCGCTGCTCCCACATATCCGAGGTTAACCCTTAAGAGAAGGTACGGGCGGGCTTTGACTTAACGGGTGCATCGGAGCCGAACGCCGCTGGAATAATTGTTGCCCGAGATTGTTTTCTCTCGCAAGGGGGGGGGGGGAAGAGAGCGGAGGGGGAAAATGTGCTGGGGGGGAGGACGCAAAGCAGGATGGTTTGCATGCGCCAGTTTCAGCTAAATGAACGAATATATTACAGTTGGCGTCCTTGGTAGCCTAGGGCTTTATTGAAACTTCTTTGCAAAGCTCAATATCGCACAGGCCCTTCTTTCAAGCGCGTGCGCCTCCTCTACGCACCAGCCACTTTTTACCTAGAATGGCGCCGGCAAGTAATAACTTGTCTTACCCCAACATTCTTTATATATTCTTCCTTTGCGTTGCACGCTGGAAATTTTTTTTTTGTGTTTTTTTTATATCACAACCTCTTTTTACTTACCCCTCTCCTTTAACCCATCTCATTCTTCCCCCCCCCCTCCGCTATCTTTTCCCGTAACTTCTCCGCATCTCTCCCCCCAACCGAATACGTAGCTGTAAGAGCAGAGTTAACGAGATTAAAGCCTCCAGTACTCTCATCCTTACAGGGGTGCAGGGTCGCGTCACCAAGACCGCCTTGATTGTACCTTAAATACGTTAGGGGCTTGAACCGCGTGCGTTTTTGTCGCTTCAATATGTGAACCAAACTTTGTCGACAACCAAAACACAAAAATAAAAAATCCACGGTGTTGTTATTTTCTGTGTGTGTGTGAAGACGTCTCCTTTTAGGCGATAGGTAAAGAAGAAATGGTAGAGGAAAAGGGAAGGGGGGGGGGGGTAAATGTTACCCTCCCCCCTCCCACACGAAGATGTTGTCGCGCTACGAATGAATTAAACGACTCGGCGCAGGCCCCTGAAAATGCATTCGGTTCCTCTGATTGCTAAGGGAAAGTGTGCGATTGTCTTTTGCATTGTTGCGCTTTGAGATTTGATGCTTTATTGCGTTTAGAGCAGGCAACAACTTCAGTTGCATAACAAATACGGGACGATGCGACAATGCTCTCTGATGTCGAATCTCTGTTGAGACTGATTTGCAGACTGATTATTGTCGTCGCAATCAGGTATCTTCTGCCCGACAGCAAAGCACGACACGTCGCGAACTTTTCGGATTTGTTGCGAATGTAGTTTTTTTTAGTCCCCCCCCTCCCCCCCGCTACATTTTTGTATTTCGTTATCTTGCCATCCTCTCAGATCTTCTACTTTGGCATATAAACTGACAGTCTCTTGTCAGACCTCTGTGGCAAGCAGCTGCTTGAGGGGTTATTAATTTTTATTTATAGTTGATTACAAAATTCAGAAAAAATATCTGAGCGTGTACAGCAAACTGGAGCGTGTGCAGTTACTGCACACGCTCCAGTTTGCTGTGAACGGTAACTGCACACGCTCAATATTTCCGTGAGTGAGCCCACACGATCCAATGTGTTGTGAACATTAACCGCAACCGCTCCAGTTTGCTGTGAACGGTAACTGCACACGCTCCATATTCATTGCATTATATATTCATACGCATTATATATATTAAAAAAGTATCCGAACACTACGGTTGATTACAGAATTCAGAAAAAACATGATCTAAGGGACTTGGGTTCGAGCCCCGGGTAAGGCATGCCAGTTTGTGTCGCTTTTCTGCTGAGGTCCTGCCATCCTCTCAGATCTTCTACTTTGCCATATAAACTGACAGCCTCCAGTCAGACCTCTGTGGCAAGCAGCTGCTTGAGGGGGCATTTATTTTTTTTAATCTGATTCACGGTGGGTCCCTTTTTTGTGACTTTAAAACATTCGAAATACGAAATTCCATCAGATTTTTCGACTCTGAAGTTAATTTTTTATTTGCAACAAAGTTTGTTCTTGTAAAAGATATTTTTTTTGGCAGTGCAATTACAGGGAATGGTTGGTTTAGTCAGCAACGTGTAATCAAGAATACCTCAAATATCGAAAAGGTTAATAAGATAATTGAAATTCGATAAAAAATATCGGATAAATTTCTAACTAAAATTATTGATGGCAATATAATATACAGTTCCAAGGTTCAAGCAGTTATTTTACCTCTGAGCGGCACATTTTTCCACACAATGGGCTAAATGGCCAGGTCACAAGGACCCCGAAGGCTCAGAGAAAGTTGGGGAAGGGGACCCACTGGAACAGCTGTTGGGAGACAGATGGTAACTTCCCGTCAAGACCATCCAGCGTGTTCTTTAACGTTGGGTTGTTTCACCTCTGAGCGGCACTTTTTTGCACACAATGGCCTAAATGATCAGGTCACATGGACCCCGAAGGCTCAGAGAAGGTTGGGGGAGGGGACCCACTGGAACAGCTGTTGGGAGACAAATGGTAGCCTCCCGTCAAGGCCATCCAGCATGCTCTTTAACGTTGGGTTGTTTTACTTCTGAGCGGCACTTTTTTGCATACAATGGTCTAAATGGCCAAGTCACAAGGACCCCGAAGGCTCAGAGGAGGTTGGGGGAGGGGACCCACTGGAAAAGCTGTTTGGAGACAGATGGTAGCGTCCCGTCAAGGCCATCCAGCGTGTTCTTTAACTTTGGGTTGTTTTACCTCTGAGCGGCACTTTTTTGCACACCACGGGCTAAATGGTCAGGTCACAAGGATCTCGAGGGTTCAGAAAAGGTTGGGAACCCACTGGAACAGCTGTTAGGAGGAAATGGTAACCTCCCATCAAGGCCATCCAGCATGTTCTTCAATGTTGGGTTGTTTTACCTCTGAGCGACACCTTTTTGCACACAATGGGCTAAATGGCCAGGTCACAAGAACCCCCGAATGCTCAGAGAAGGTTGGGGGAAGGGGACCCACTGGAACAGCTGTTGGGAGGCAGATGGTAGCCTCCCGTCAAAGCCATCCAGCGTTGTTTTAACGTCCATAGGGCATGACCTCCCGCACACGGACCAAAGATTAACGTCCCATCCGACGGCCGGCGATCTTTCCAAGCCCATCTTGTGTCCTCTTCTCACCGAGGGCACGGCGTGGAGTTTTTGAGGAGATAAACCTCAAGCCTGGCTCATCTACTCTCGAACTTGGGAAATGGATATTACGATACTAGTGCGCTACCGACTGAGCCACCCACGCAGAGTTCACCTAATCGACACTCCGCTACGGAATCCACTCCACTCAAAATCGAAACATTCACACAAAAGTTCTCTTCTCAAATTATCCCAATGTGCACTCGAGCCTGCTGATGATGCTCGAAATCTTTCCCAGTCGAAACGCATTTCAACCAAACGCACGCGAACAAATCTTTTTTTTCCCCACAAATAACACCAAAACAAATCCCGCATTCTCTCTTTCTCTAAACACACACTCACACACACACATCCTAAACACGTACACCACACATATACACACACGAACAAACATTACAATCATATATCATTTTCCACCACTTTTTCTGCAATTCTGTCTATATCATCCCCAGGATTAACTCACCAACAAGCAAACAAAAATCCGGCATTTAACTAACTAGCAACACGTGTTTTCGAAGCTACACGTTCTTTCGTCCTACGCGCGGCATTCCACCGCAAATGGTACTCCATTTTTTTTTTCCTCGTTGTTTAATTCACCATCCTTTAAACGTCGACAACGCGTAAGCCTTGTAGTTAAATATCGACTAAGCCATACATTGATTAGGTTACACATAAAGCACGTCACGTTTCTAACTTCATTTCGTTTCTCACCCCCCTCACCAGAAACTCCCCTATTGCTAGCGACCCTCCCTCCCTCCCTCCCTCTCCTCCCCACCACCACACAAAACTCAGCAGTTAAACTGTTTGCTTAGAAGTCTGGTCGTTTATTGTGTCTATTGATTTTGGTATTAATTTTTTTTACAACCCCAGACAAATTTCGAGTTTTCGAAGTTAACAAGTTGCTCTGAATGATGATATATGTGTATATCAGTAGAGAATGGGTGAACAGAGGTGGGGGGGGGAGTATGGGGGAGGGGTACGAGCGGATTGCAGCGAACGACTACAGTAAAGTAAGATGTAAAACCGCGACACGCTAATTGTTAATTTTGAAAGTGTGTTTATAGCGTGAGTTTAACAACTGATGAGCCTACACCATTCGTCCCACTCGCCCCCCCCCCCCTAAACATTTTGTCATTCTTTTACTAGAATCATCATGGGTTTTTTTGAGCGCGTTTGCATCTGTTTGTGATCGTCACGCTCCAACAGACAAGTCTTTCTCACCGACCCTAAACAAACTTCACAATCTCCCCTCCCAACTCGATCTTCCATTGCGAACTTTAAATTTCGTCGTAAAAATTAGAATTTTTTTTCGCGAGCTCATTTACACTTCTTCTTGGGGCGGGGGTGGCCCAGTCGGTAGCGCGTCAGGCTCGTAATCTGTAGTTCCCGGGTTGGAGTCCCAGCTGGGTCAGCGTTGAGATTTATCTCCGCAAAATTCCCCGCCCTGCCCACGGTCAGTAGGGGACACCGATGGCCTTGGAAAGGCCGCCGTCCGTCGGATGGGACGTTAAGCCGTGGCCCCGTGTGCGGGAGAGCCATACCCTGTGCACGATAAAGAATACTCTGAATGGCCTTGACGTGAGGCTACCATCTGTTTCCCAACAGCTCTTCCAGTGGGTCCCCTCCCCCAACCTTCTCTGAGCCTTCGGGGTCCTTGTGACCTGGCCATTTAGCTCATTGTATGCAAAAAAGTGCCGCTCAGTGGTAAAACAACCCAACGTTAAAGAACACACTGGATGACCTTGACGGGAGGCTACCAACTGTCTCCCAACAGCTCTTCCAGTGGGTCCCCTCCCCCAACCTTCTCTGAGCCTTCGGGGTCCTTGTGACCTGGCCATTTAGCTCATTGTATGCAAAAAAGTGCCGCTCAGAGGTAAAACAACCAAACGTTAAAGAACACGCTGGATGGCCTTGACGGGAGGCTATTATCTGTCTCCTAACAACTATTCCAGTGCGTTTCCTCCCCCAACCTTCTCTGATCCTTCGGGGTCCTTGTGACCTGGCTATTTAGCACATGGTGTGCAAAAAAGTGCCGCTCAGAGGTATAACAACCCAAATATCCTGACTAGGATTCGAACCCAGGTCTCCCAGAAGCATGCCGGGTAACGTAACCAGTAGACCGAGGAACTGACCATTTTTTCAACATTTTTTTTTTCTTTTTAAATTAAAAACGAGCAAAAAATAAGAGGCCCCAAAAGTGTATAAAGTTGAATGTTGTTCCCAGAGATTCAGCCGATTCTCCAAACTGTGAATTCCCCACCCCCCAAAAAAAGCAAACCCGAAGATGCAACAGATTCGGCGACACCCTATTTCTTACCAAAAGGTTCATAGGGATGGCGACGACCTCGTGAACATAAGTCATCAGATTTAATTAGCTTCCAGTGCCAGAAAACGTGTTCAGCCAGAAAACATTTGTACTACTTACAACAAAACAAAATAAAAAAAAAAACTAAAGAGTAGAGTGTGAAAATTAGGGGGACGGGGTGGGGACGGAATGTAGAAAAATTCTTCACCAGACTTTAAAATCTCCGGTGAGCTGTTCAATGAGCCTTTCGCACTCCTTCGTTGTTGATGCTAAGGGTCCCCGTGGTTACTTGTTACCATGACGTAGCAAAGCTTTCGCTGAAGTCGCTGTCCGTTGCATACTGGAGACGTTAACAGACAGGAGCAGTTGTCACTCTTTAGCTCGAGCCCACGCGAAGGAGGTGACGCAGTGTTGGCAAGAGGACAAGTGAGAGGAAGACGAGGAGGTGGAAGAGAGAGAGAGAAACGATGATGAGGAGGAGGATGCAGAGGAGGGAGAAGGTGGAAAGTGTTGCAAGGAAGATAAGAGGAGGAGGGGGTGTAAGAGATGAGAGAAAAGAGATGAGAAGATAGTTAGGAAAAGAGGAGGGAAGAGAGGAGAAAAGGGAAGAAGTGGAAGATGAAGAGAGAAGAAAAGGGAAGAAGTAGAAGATGAAGAGAGAAGAAAGGGGGAGAAGTGGAAGATGAAGAGAGAAGAAAGGGGAAGAAGTGGGAGATGAAGAGAGAAGAAAGGGGAAGAAGTGGAAGGTGAAGAGAGAAGAAAGGGGAAGAAGTGGAAGACGAAGAGAGAAGAAAGGGGAAGAAGTTGAAGACGAAGAGATAAGAAATGGGAAGAAGTGGAAGGTGAAGAGAGAAGAAATTGGAAGAAGTGGAAGGTGAAGAGAGAAGAAAGGGGAAGAAGTGGAAGATGAAGAAAAAAGAAAGGGGAAGACGAAGAGAGAAGAAAGGGGAAGAAGTGGAAGACGAAGAGATAAGAAATGGGAAGAAGTGGAAGACGAAGAGATAAGAAATGGGAAGAAGTGGAAGGTGAAGAGAGAAGAAATTGGAAGAAGTGGAAGGTGAAGAGAGAAGAAAGGGGAAGAAGTGGGAGATGAAGAGAGAAGGATGGGGAAGAGGTGGAAGGCGAAGAGAGAAGAAAGGGGGAGAAGTGGAAGGTGAAGAGAGAAGAAAGGGAAGAAGTGGAAGACGAAGAGAGAAGAAAGGGGAAGAAGTGGAAGATGAAGAGAGAAGGATGGGGAAGAGGTGGAAGGTGAAGAGAGAAGAAAGGGGAAGAAATGGAAGACGAAGAGAGAAGAAAGGGGAAGAAGTTGAAGACGAAGAGATAAGAAATGGGAAGAAGTGGAAGGTGAAGAGAGAAGAAAGGGGAAGAAGTGGAAGACGAAGAGAGAAGAAAGGGGAAGAAGTTGAAGACGAAGAGAGAAGAAAGGGGAAGAAGTGGAAGGTGAAGAGAGAAGAAATTGGAAGAAGTGGAAGGTGAAGAGAGAAGAAAGGGGAAGAAGTGGGAGATGAAGAGAGAAGGATGGGGAAGAGGTGGAAGGTGAAGAGAAAAGAAAGGGGAAGAAGTGGAAGACGAAGAGAGAAGAAAGGGGAAGAAGTTGAAGACGAAGAGATAAGAAATGGGAAGAAGTGGAAGGTGAAGAGAGAAGAAATTGGAAGAAGTGGAAGGTGAAGAGAGAAGAAAGGGGAAGAAGTGGGAGATGAAGAGAGAAGGATGGGGAAGAGGTGGAAGGTGAAGAGAGAAGAAAGGGGAAGTGGAAGATGAAGAAAAAAGAAAGGGGAAGATGAAGAGAGAAGAAAGGGGAAGAAGTGGAAGACGAAGAGATAAGAAATGGGAAGAGGTGGAAGGTGAAGAGAGAAGAAAGGGGAAGACGAAGAGAGAAGAAAGGGGAAGAAGTGGAAGGTGAAGAGAGAAGAAATGGGAAGAAGTGGAAGGTGAAGAGAGAAGAAAGAGGAAGAAGTGGAAGGTGAAGAGAGAAGAAATGGGAAGAAGTGGAAGGTGAAGAGAGAAGAAAGGGGAAGTGGAAGATGAAGAAAAAAGAAAGGGGAAGGCGAAGAGAGAAGAAAGGGGAAGAAGTGGGAGATGAAAAGAGAAGAAAGGGGAAGAAGTGGAAGGTGAAGAGAGAAGAAAGGGGGAGAAGTGGAAGATGAAGAGAGAAGAAAGGGGGAGAAGTGGGAGATGAAGAGAGAAGGATGGGGAAGAAGTGGGAGATGAAGAGAGAAGGATGGGGAAGAGGTGGAAGGTGAAGAGAGAAGAAAGGGGAAGAAGTGGAAGACGAAGAGATAAGAAATGGGAAGAAGTGGAAGGTGAAGAGAGAAGAAAGGGGAAGAAGTGGGAGATGAAAAGAGAAGGATGGGGAAGAAGTGGGAGATGAAGAGAGAAGGATGGGGAAGAGGTGGAAGGTGAAGAGAGAAGAAAGGGGAAGAAGTGGAAGACGAAGAGAGAAGAAAGGGGAAGAAGTGGAAGACGAAGAGATAAGAAATGGGAAGAAGCTGAAGACGAAAGAGATAAGAAATGGGAAGAAGTGGAAGGTGAAGAGAGAAGAAAGGGGAAGACGAAGAGAGAAGAAAGGGGAAGAAGTGGGAGATGAAAAGAGAAGGGGGAGAAGTGGAAGGTGAAGAGAGAAGAAAGGGGAAGAAGTGGAAGATGAAGAGAGAAGAAAGGGGGAGAAGTGGAAGATGAAGAGAGAAGAAAGGGAAGAAGTGGAAGGTGAAGAGAGAAGAAATGGGAAGAAGTGGAAGGTGAAGAGAGAAGAAATGGGAAGAAGTGGAAGGTGAAGAGAGAAGAAAGGGGAAGAAGTGGGAGATGAAGAGAGAAGGATGAGGAAGAGGTGGAAGGTGAAGAGAGAAGAAAGGGGAAGAAGTGGAAGACGAAGAGAGAAGAAAGGGGAAGAAGTGGAAGGTGAAGAGAGAAGAAATGGGAAGAAGTGGAAGGTGAAGAGAGAAGAAAGGGGAAGTGGAAGATGAAGAAAAAAGAAAGGGGAAGGCGAAGAGAGAAGAAAGGGGAAGAAGTGGAAGACGAAGAGATAAGAAATGGGAAGAAGTGGAAGGTGAAGAGAGAAGAAATGGGAAGAAGTGGAAGGTGAAGAGAGAATAAAGGGGAAGAAGTGGAAGATGAAGAGAGAAGAAAGGGGGAGAAGTGGAAGGTGAAGAGAGAAGAAAGGGGAAGAAGTGGAAGATGAAGAAAAAAGAAAGGGGAAGACGAAGAGAGAAGAAAGGGGAAGAAGTGGAAGACGAAGAGAGAAGAAAGGGGAAGAAGTGGAAGACGAAGAGATAAGAAATGGGAAGAAGTGGAAGGTGAAGAGAGAAGAAATGGGAAGAAGTGGAAGGTGAAGAGAGAAGAAAGGGGAAGTGGAAGATGAAGAAAAAAAAAGGGGGAAGACGAAGAGAGAAGAAAGGGGAAGAAGTGGGAGATGAAAAGAGAAGAAAGGGGAAGAAGTGGAAGGTGAAAAGAGAAGAAAGGGGAAGAAGTGGAAGATGAAGAGAGAAGAAAGGGGGAGAAGTGGAAGATGAAGAGAGAAGAATGGGGGAGAAGTGGAAAATGAAGAGAGAAGAAAGGGAAGAAGTGGAAGGCAAAGAGAGAAGAAAGGGGAAGAAGTGGAAGATGAAGAAAAAAGAAAGGGGAAGACGAAGAGAGAAGAAAGGGGAAGTAGTGGAAGACGAAGAGATAAGAAATGGGAAGAAGTGGAAGGTGAAGAGAGAAGAAAGGGGAAGAAGTGGAAGATGAAGAAAAAAGAAAGGGGAAGACGAAGAGAGAAGAAAGGGGAAGAAGTGGAAGACGAAGAGATAAGAAATGGGAAGAAGTGGAAGGTGAAGAGAGAAGAGGAAATGGAAGGATGTGAATGGAATGGAAGGTGAAAAATTATAAGAGGAGAGAGAAGAAGTGGGAGGATGGTAGGAGGAGGAAAAAGGAGATGAAAAGGTAATGAGGAGAAAATGGCAATGATAAGAAAAAAGAAAAATTGAGAATAGAGCTACGATAAAAAAGGGAAAGGGAAAAGAAGAAAAAGGGAGAAGAAAGGAAACAGAGGAGGGGGAGGAAGAGGGGATGGAAAAGGAGGATAAAGTATCAATAAAAGAAAAACGAGAAAATTGGTTCTAGATGCAATGAGAGAAGAAGTGGAAGAAGAAGAAGAGTGGATGGTATGGACGAGGAAGAAGAGAACGGGAAGAAGTGGGAAGAGAGAGGGAAAGGGAGAGAATTACAGAAAAAATAAGAGAGGAAGAGGTGGGAAAAGAGTGAGTGGATAAAAGAGATGAAGAAGAGGAAAGTTGGATAAAAAAAAGGGTGAAAAAGAAAAATGAGGAAGGAATATAAAGGGGTGAAGTAGAAGGGGAAGAAAGAAGAGAAATGTGCGAAGAAGAAATAGGAATCAAGAAAACTGAAGAACTCCTTTTCCTCTAGGGGCTTTCTAGGAGAAGGGGCATACTCAGTCGGTAGCGCGGGCGCCGGACCTCGCAATCTGCAAATCCCAGGTTCGAGTCCTTGTTGGGCGAGCGTTGAGATTTTATCACCGCAAAGACTCCGCACTGCCCTCGGTCAATATGGAACACCGACGGGCATGTAAAAGCCGCCGTCCGTTGGATGGGACGTTAAGCCGTGGCTTCGTGTGCGGAGAGAGCCGTGCACTGTGCACGTTGAAGAACACGCTGGATGGTCGAGATGGGAGGCTACCATCTGTCTCCCAACAGCTGTTAACCTTCTCTGAGCCTACGGGGTCTTTGTAACCTGGCCATTTATCCCATAGTGTGCAATAAAGTGACGCTAAGAGGTAAGACAACCCAACGTTAAAGAACACACTGGATGGCCTCGACGGGAGGCTACCATCTGTCTCCCAACAGCTGTTCCAGTGGGTCTCCTCCCCCAACCTTCTTTGAGCCTTCGGTGTCCTTGTGACCTGGCCATTTAGCCCATGGTGTTCAAAAAGTGCCGCTCAGAGGTAAAACAACCCAACGTTAAAGAACACGCTGGATGGCCTTGACGAGAGGCTATCATCTGTCTCCCAACAGCTGTTCCAGCGGGTCCCCTTCCCCAACCTTCTCTGAGCCTTCGGGGTCATTGTGACCTGGCCATTTAGCCCATTGTGTGCAAAAAAGTGCTGCTCAGAAATAAGACAACCCAACGTTAAAGAACACGCTGGATGGCCTTGACGGGAGGCTACCATCTGTCTCCAAACAGCTGTTCCAGTGGGTCACCTCCCCCAACCTTCTCCGAAACCTTCGAGGTCCTTGTGACCTGGCCATTTAGCCCATTGTGTGCAAAAAAAAGTGCCGCTCAGAGGTAAAAACAACCCATAATGCCTTCCAAGTAGTCATTATTTCACTACTACATGACTTTTTATTACATTAAGCGAGGAATGGTCGCGCCTTAATGATAATAACCCCCCCCCCCCCGACAAATCATCATTTGGAATAGAAAAGGGGGCCACTGAAGAAATGAAAAAGAAAACCTTTTGCGTCCTTCTACTGATGTCCTCGCTTTCTTCCGAAGTCCTCGTTCCATACTAAGTGTGTGTAAGTAGAATGAATATGTGCGTAATTACACTGAGTAAGTGTGCTTAAACAAACCAGGGGGGGAAATAAGAGGGGTCATTGTGATCTCCACAGAAATTCGTGCAATGACCTTAAACACACATCAGTCCTAAACAGGATGCAAGACCTTTTTTTTTATCATCTTTATATATGCGATAACTTCTGTTAAATGTCTCATAGAATAGTTGTCGTTACCGTTGTTATTCTCTCTGGAACTTAGAGTAGCGTCCCTAATAAAAAAAAACCGAAATATGTAGATAAAAAAGAATATGCACGTGCGAAAGAGCCTTTCGTTAACGCGCAACAAACAATTTTCACTCAGCAATTCCACTACGCCCGCAAGGAAGTTTGGGAGCGAGAGGTTTTTGCAACAGTCTCGTAGCATCTTCAACAGCAGTCTCATCGCATCTTCAACAGCAGTCTCGTAGCATCTTCACGAGCAGTCTCATCACAATGCCTTCCACTCGTTCACACAAAAACAACAACAACATAGCCTACATTCTTGCTTTGGCTAATTGTCGTCAACTGCTGCTGCAACGTTGTAATTATTAAAGAAAAAGGGAAAAATGTGTTTTAAGGAGCGCGCATTGTCCGGACAAGCTGTTCCGGAAGTTGAGTTTCGAAGCGCGTTTTTTCTTTTTTCTTTAATAGAGCGTTGTCTTTGTCGTTTAATCGGTCTGTAAGTTTTTTTTTTTCATTTTGAAATTTTTTTTTCCTTTTAGGAAAAAAAAAATTTCGAGTGGTTTTTTTTTTAAGATTTTGAATTTAATTTTTAACACTTGCGTTATAATCATTTTCGCTTTCTCTTCGGTAGAAGTCAAAGGCGCTCGATTGTAATAAAGTTCACGTGGATATTTTCTGTCGGGAAATATTTCAGAAGCAGCATGATGTAATTGAATATACTCTAGGTACGATTCCTTAGTTTCATTAATTTTTTTTTCGCGGAGGGGATGAGTTTTGTTGGAATGTTTTACTAGTGAACGGCACTTTTTTGTACACAATGGGTTAAATGGCCAGGTCTCAAGGACCCCGAGGGTTGGGTTGTTGGGTTGTTGGGTTGTTTTACCTCTGAGCGGCACTTTTCGCACACATTAGGCTAAATGGCCAGGTCACAAGGACCCCGAAAATTCAGAGATGGTTCGGTTGTTTTACCTCTGAGCGGCACTTTTTTGCACAACATGGTCTAAATGGCCAAGTCACAAGGACCCCGAGGGTTGGGTTGTTTTACCTATGAGCGGCACTTTTCGCACACAATAGGCTAAATGGCCAAGTCACAAGGACCCCTAAGGTTCAGAGATGGCTGGGTTGTTTTACCTCTGAGCGGCACTTTTTTGCACAACATGTTCTAAATGGCAAAGTCACAAGGACCCCGAGGGTTGGGTTGTTGGGTTGTTTTACCTATGAGCGGCACTTTTCGCACACAATAGGCTAAATGGCCAGGTCACAAGGACCCCGAAAGATACAGAGATGGTTGGGTTGTTTTACCTCTGAGCCGCACTTTTTTGCACTACATGGTCTAAATGGCCAAGTCACAAGGACCCCGAGGTTTGGGTTGTTGGGTTGTTTTACCTATGAGCGGCACTTTTCGCACACAATAGGCTAAATGGCCAAGTCACAAGGACCCCTAAGGTTCAGAGATGGCTAGGTTGTTTTACCTGTGAGCGGCACTTTTTTGCACAACATGGTCTAAATGGCCAAGTCACAAGGACCCCGAGGGTTGGGTTGTTGGGTTGTTTTACCTATGAGCGGCACTTTTCGCACACAATAGGCTAAATGGCCAGGTCACAAGGACCCCGAAAGTTCAGAGATGGCTGGGTTGTTTTACCTCTGAGCGGCACTTTTTTGCACAACATGGTCTAAATGGCAAAGTCACAAGGACCCCGAGGGTTGGGTTGTTGGGTTGTTTTACCTATGAGCGGCACTTTTCGCACACAATAGGCTAAATGGCCAAGTCACAAGGACCCCTAAGGTTCAGAGATGGCTAGGTTGTTTTACCTCTGAGCGGCACTTTTTTGCACACCATGGTCTAAATGGCCAAGTCACAAGGATTCCGAGGTTTGGGTTGTTGGGTTGTTTTATCTCTGAGCGGCACTTTTCGCACACAATAGGCTAAATGGCCAGGTCACAAGGACCCCGAAAATTCAGAGATGGTTGGGTTGTTTTACCTCTGAGCGGCACTTTTTTGCACAACATGGTCTAAATGGCCAAGTCACAAGGACCCCGAGGGTTGGGTTGTTTTACCTATGAGCGGCACTTTTCGCACACAATAGGCTAAATGGCCAAGTCACAAGGACCCCTAAGGTTCAGAGATGGCTGGGTTGTTTTACCTCTGAGCGGCACTTTTTTGCACAACATGTTCTAAATGGCAAAGTCACAAGGACCCCGAGGGTTGGGTTGTTGGGTTGTTTTACCTATGAGCGGCACTTTTCGCACACAATAGGCTAAATGGCCAGGTCACAAGGACCCCGAAAGATACAGAGATGGTTGGGTTGTTTTACCTCTGAGCCGCACTTTTTTGCACTACATGGTCTAAATGGCCAAGTCACAAGGACCCCGAGGTTTGGGTTGTTGGGTTGTTTTATCTCTGAGCGGCACTTTTCGCACACAATAGGCTAAATGGCCAGGTCACAAGGACCCCGAAAGTTCAGAGATGGCTGGGTTGTTTTACCTCTGAGCGGCACTTTTTTGCACAACATGGTCTAAATGGCAAAGTCACAAGGACCCCGAGGGTTGGGTTGTTGGGTTGTTTTACCTATGAGCGGCACTTTTCGCACACAATAGGCTAAATGGCCAAGTCACAAGGACCCCTAAGGTTCAGAGATGGCTGGGTTGTTTTACCTCTGAGCGGCACTTTTTTGCACAACATGGTCTAAATGGCCAAGTCACAAGGACCCCGAGGGTTGGGTTGTTGGGTTGTTTTACCTATGAGCGGCACTTTTCGCACACAATAGGCTAAATGGCCAGGTCACAAGGACCCCGAAAGATACAGAGATGGTTGGGTTGTTTTACCTCTGAGCCGCACTTTTTTGCACTACATGGTCTAAATGGCCAAGTCACAAGGACCCCGAGGTTTGGGTTGTTGGGTTGTTTTATCTCTGAGCGGCACTTTTCGCACACAATAAGCTAAATGGCCAGGTCACAAGGACCCCTAAGGTTCAGAGATGGCTGGGTTGTTTTACCTCTGAGCGGCACTTTTTTGCACAACATGTTCTAAATGGCAAAGTCACAAGGACCCCGAGGGTTGGGTTGTTGGGTTGTTTTACCTATGAGCGGCACTTTTCGCACACAATAGGCTAAATGGCCAGGTCACAAGGACCCCGAAAGATACAGAGATGGTTGCGTTGTTTTACCTCTGAGCCGCACTTTTTTGCACTACATGGTCTAAATGGCCAAGTCACAAGGACCCCGAGGGTTGGGTTGTTGGGTTGTTTTACCTATGAGCGGCTCTTTTCGCACACAATAGGCTAAATGGCCATGTCACAAGGACCCAGAAAGTTCAGAGATGGCTGGGTTGTTTTACCTCTGAGCGGCACTTTTTTGCACATAATGGGCTAAATGGCCAGGTCACACGTACCCCGAAGGCAGTGTTTGAACTTTTTCAATATTATGAATATCACATTGAGAGTGAGGATCGCATATTAAGCTTCCATATTCTAGGCTTGAACGAACTAATGAATTAAATAAATTAATAATAGCCCTTGTATTAATAAAGTATTTTGCTTTTCTAACAATAAAACCCAAATTTCTATTAGCTTTCTCACAATTTCTCGAATATACAAATTAAAATTAAAATAAAATAAAACATGATACCAAAATCACGGATAAAACAATTCCGTGGAATAGAACAAGATTAGATTGGATTGTTTTACCTCAGAGCGGCACTTTTTTGCACACCATGGGCTAAATGGCTAGGTCACATGGACCCCGAAGGCTCAGAGAAGGTTGGGGGAGGAGACCCACTGGAACAGCTGTTGGGAGACAGATGGTAGCCTCCCGTCAAGGCCATCCAGTGTGTTCTTTAACGTTGGGTTGTTTTACCTCTGAGCGGCACTTTTTTGCACACCATGGGCTAAATGGCCAGGTCACATGGACCCCGAAGGCTCAGAGAAGGTTGGGGGAGGGGACCCACTGGAACAGCTGTTGGGAGACAGATGGTAGCCTCCCCGTCAAGGCCATCCAGCGTGTTCTTTAACGTGCACAGGGCATGGCTCTCCCGCACACGGGGCCACGGCGACCCTGGCGCGCTACCGACTGAGCCACCCCCGCCCCCTCCATTGAGTGCAGATTTCATCAAATCTATGTGAGGTAAATGACAGTCACATTAGACAACTACAAGAACTAAATAATAATTGAACTACTTTGATTTGCAGTGGTTGTTTTACTTCTCAGCGACACTTTTTTTGCACACAATGATCTAAATGGCCAGTCGCAAAGACGCTGAGAAGGCTGGCGGGATGGAACCCACTAGACCAGGGGTGGGCAATTGTTTTCGTATATACACTGTGCATGCGTATTGACGTGGCCGTCCTAGTGGAAAATACGAGACGAATCTTCGGTCGCGCAAGGGAAGGAAATCTCGGTTCAAGGCGGATTTTTCTGACTGTCTTAGCGGGCCACAAAAAACTCTTAGCGGGCCGAATGAGGCCCACGGGCCGCTATTTGCCCACCCCTGCACTAAACAGATGTTGGGAGACAGATGGTAGCCTCCTTTCAAAGGGCGGGGGTGGCTCAGTGGGTAGCGCGCCAGGCTCCTAATCTGTAGTTCTCAGGTTCGAGTCCCAGCTGGGTCAGCGTTGAGATTTATCTTCGCAAAAATCCCCGTCCTGCCCACGGTCAGTAGGGGACACCGAAGGTTTGGAAAGGCCGCCGTCCGTCGGTTGGGACGTTAAGCCGTGGCCCCGAGTGCGGGAGAACCATACCCAACGTTAAAGAACACGCTGGATGGCCTTGACGGGAGTTTACCATCTGTCTTCCAATAGCTGTTCCAGTGGGTCCCCTCACCCAACCTTCTCTGAGCCTTCGGGGTCCTTGTGACCTGGTCAATTAGCCCATGGTGTCCAAAAAAGTGCCGCTCAGAAGTAAGACAACCCAACGTTAAAGAACACCCTGGATGGCCTTGACGGGAGGTTACCATCTGTCTCCCAATAGCTGTTCCTGTGGGTCCTCTCCCCCCACCTTCTCTGAGCTTTCGGGGTCCATGTGACCTGGCCAATTAGCCCATGGTGTCCAAAAAAGTGCCTCTCAGAGGTAAAACAACTCAACGTTAAAGAAAACGCTGGATGGCCTTGACGGGAGGTTACCATCTGTCTCCCAATAGCTGTTCCAGTGGGCCCCTTCCCCCAACCTTCTCTGAGCATTCGGGGTCCTTGTAACATGGCGAATTAGCCCATGGTGCCCAAAAAAGTGCCTCTCAGAGGTAAACCAACCCAATGTTAAAGAACACGCTGGATGGCCTTGACGAGAGGTTACCATCTGTCTCGCAATAGCTGTTCCAGTGGGTCCTCTCTCCCAACCTTCTCTGAGCCTCGGGGTCCTTGTGACCTGGCCATTCAGCCTAATGTGTGCATAAAAATTGCCGTTCAAAAGTAAACCAACCCAACGTTAAAGAACACGCTGGATGGCCTTGACGGGAGGCTACCATCTGTCTCCCAACAGCTGTTCCAGTGGGTCCCCTTCCCCAACCTTCTCTGTTGGTTGGGGGGTCCCCTTCCCCAACCTTTTCTGAGCCTCGGGGTCCTTGTGACCTGGCCATTTAGCCCATTGTGTGCATAAAAATTGCCGTTGAAAAGTAAACCAACCCAATCCCTATTTAAGTACAACATAGATATTTCGTAATAGAAAAAGGGAGATTTTCTCAGCCTTTCTCCGCCATCCCCCCCCCCCATATTTTTACATTTACCTATCACAACCTTCAGTGAATCTTTGGCGTCCTTGTGACGTTGCCATTTAGCAGTCATTTAGCCATTTGCCATTTAGCCGTTCACCAATCCGAACTTTATCACAACCCAACACAAAAATAAAACTCATCAAAAAATCGCTACAGTTTCAAACACAAATTAGTAATAAAATGAAAAAAAAAAAAACCATAAAAAGAATAAAAATCGGTTAATCGTAAAATGAAGGGGAGGCAGAAAGGGAGGGGGCATAAAAAAGTATCAACTCTTCATAAAACTGAGATCATAAGCATCAACACATTTGGAGAAAAAAAAAATCATCTCAAGCCTCTATTTGAAGAGTAAAACAGATTGGAAAGATGTTTGGAATTTGAGCGAAGATCTCTCAATTACATCCTCCTCCACGGATGAGCAAAGGAGGGTGAGACGAAGATGAAGAAGAGGAGGATAAGTCGTTCACGTCTCAAGAGTGCGTATAATTCGTTTCAGAACTTGATTCACACGTGACTTCGATGAAAAAAAAATTAAAAAACCAAAAGGGGAAAAATTAGTTAAAAAAATGGTTTCGAGTGGAAATTTATAATTTTTTTTAACTGATCCCCATCTTCCCTTCCCCCTGCTTTTTTTTTTTGGCTGCAAGATTAAGTGTTAATCTTTCTGTTATGTTTGCATTTACTTCAGGGGTTGCTTCTTAAAATTAACCAAAAGTAGAAAAAAAAAGATGTAAAAAAACGAATTAAAAAAATTAAAACTCTCGTGTTTTGATGATGTTTGAGACGAACAATCGCATTTTGTTGGAGTTACAGAGGAACAAAAGGCATTTTGCTCCTGATGCAGAGGAACTAAAGGGATGCTGATGCAGGGGAACAAAAGACATTTTGATGCTGATGCAGAGGAACAAAAAGCATTCTGATGCTGATGCAGAGGAACAAAGGGCATTCTGATGCTGATGCAGAGGAACAAAAGGCATTCTGATGCTGATGCTGATGCAGAGGAACTAAAGGGATGCTGATGCAGTGGAACAAAGGGCATTCTGATGCTGATGCAGAGGAACAAAAGACATTCTGATGCTGATGCAGTGGAACAAAAGGCATTCTGATGCTGATGCAGAGGAACAAAAGGCAGTCTGATGCTGATGCAGAGGAACAAAAAGCATTCTGATGCTGATGCAGAGGAACAAAAGGCAGGCTGACGCTGATGCAGTGGAACAAAAGACATTTTGATACTGATGGGGGGAAGAACAAAAGACATTCTGATGCTGGTGCAGAGGAACAAAAGACATTCTGATGCTGATGCAGAGGAACTAAAGGCATTTTGATGCTGAAGCAGAGGAACTATTAGGATGCTGATGCAGAGGGACAAAAAGGCATATTGATGCTGATGCAGAGGAACAAAAGGCATTTTGTTGCTGATGCAGAGGAACAAAATGTGTTTTGATGCTGATGCAGAGGAACAAAAGGTATTTTGCTGGTGATGGAGATGAAAAAAGGCATTTTGTTGGTGATGCAGAGGAACAATCGGCATTTTGCTAATATTTCAGAAAAATACGGAAGTTCTCGATTACTAAGATCGCAAGATCAGATCGATGGAGATATCAGTTATCTTCATTTAGAGTTGACGAGTGAATTTTAATAGATAACAGAATTTTTTTTAGAATAGAAACAATTTTGGGAGGCAATATCTTATTTACTTGGGTTGGGTTGTTTTACCTCTGAGCGGCACTTTTTTGCACATCATGAGCTAAATGACCAGGTCACATGGACCCCGAAGGCTCAGAGAAGGTTGGGGGAGCTGTTGGAACAGCTGTTGGGAGACAGATGGTAGCCTCCCGTCAAGGCCATCCAGCGTGTTCTTTAACGTGCACAGGGTATGGCTCTCCCGCACACGGGGCCACGGCTTAACGTCCCATCCGACGGACGGCGGCCTTTCCAAGCCCATCGGTGTATCTTACTGACCGTGGGCAAGGCGGGGAATTTTGCGGAGATAAATCTCAACGCTGACCCAGCTGGGACTCGAACCTGGGAACTACAGATTACGAGCCTGGCGCGCTACCGACTGAGCTACCCTCGCCCCTCTTATTTACTATCTCACCGGTCCTTCACAGACAGAGAGACATACTGGATAGTTTTACCTCTGAGTGATGGGATATATGGCCAGGTCACAAGGACCCCGAGGTCTCATAGAAGGTTGGAGGGGGGGTACCCACTGGACAGAAGGTAGTCTCCCGTCGAGGCCATCCAGTGTGTTCTTATATTACTGGTATTAGTGGGAATATTTTTGAATGGTTTAAAAGCTACTTATTACATAGAGAAAGAGTTATGAAAATAAATGATAATTTTAGTGATAAATTTCAGATCACTTTTGGAGTTCCACAAGGATCTATTCTCGGCCCTATGCTATTTCAAATATACATGATATGGCTAATATTAATTTCAATAGTAAATTATATGTGTATGCTGATGATACAGTGCTAATCAACTTCCACTCTGATTTAGAATACGCTATTTGCAATCTACAAAGTGATTTCAATAAAGCAGTTAAATGGTTTTCTCTTAACAAACTGAGTGTAAACGAGAAAAAAACTAAATTTATGTGTATTGGTTCTCAACAACCTACACTTAATAGAAGAATTACTAAGCATCGAATAAGTTGTACTAGGCTGGATGGTTTATCACCTGGTACATGCAATTGTCCTGAAATAGAAGAAGTAAACGAAATGGTTTACCTAGGCTTGAAAATGAATTCGAAAATGAAATGGAATAAACATATTGATTGGATGTGTTCAAGACTACGATTTGTAGCATTTAAAATTAGGAAACTTAACATGTTTGTTGATACACAGATAACTATTTTAGTATATAACGCACTTTTTGAATCTATAATTAGATATGGGATAACAGTTTATGGGACAGCCTATAAGACAGAATTAAATAAAATTAAAAGAATACAATTTAGTCTGCTAAAAGGTTTGTGTAATACAGAAGTTAAATATTCCCTTACAACGAAAGATGATATATTCAGTTTGTTCAAAATGTTTCCTATTGAAAGTTTATATGTGTTTGTTTCTGTTATCAATAACTTCTTTGATGATACCTATACACAAAATATTTGCCACAATAAGTTTACTAGAAAAAAGGCTATGGGTTTTTTGAAACAACCAAAATTTTATAATAATTACGGACGAAATTCCAAAGAATATCAAATTCCCTACCTATTTAACTTGCTTCCTAGAGAAATAGTTAACTTAAAAAAAAATTGTGATGTTAATGATAAATTATTTCAGTGGTTGATGAAAAAGTGATGTTTTTATTTGGAAACTTTCATCATTTTGTCGCTTTTCTTTCTCATTTATTCCTTTTTTTCCTCTCCTTCATTTTATGTACAGTCGCTCAAAAAAGTATCCGAACACTATGATTGATTGCAAAATTCAGAAAAAATATCTGGCATTGATTTTTTTAGAAATTAGTCATCTGGCAACCTTCGTGTCACGTGACACGAAGGTTGCCAGATGACTAATTTCTAAAAAAATCAATGCCAGATATTTTTTCTGAATTTTGCAATCAATCATAGTGTTCGGATACTTTTTTGAGCGACTGTACTACTGAGGCAATCTAGATCGTATCTGTAAAAATATATATGTACATTACCGATGATAAGCTTTCACTTAGTAGGATTTTTTATGTAATATAATTATAGATAATACTTATTGAAAATAAATTTGAATTTGAATTTAAAAAAAAAAAACAGTTGCGTAGGTAAGGAAATTATTGAACAATTTTCAAAAAAAGATTCAGTCAGTTTTTCAACAATAAAATCGTCTAGCATTGTTTCCTTGGTGTATTTAAACAGAGCTCTCTCTTTGCACATAGCCAGACCGGAATAACTTTTCGGTCGGACGATCATGATTAAAAGTTCTTAG
Source organism: Ryuthela nishihirai (assembly GCA_038380435.1). Classification (NCBI taxonomy): domain Eukaryota; kingdom Metazoa; phylum Arthropoda; class Arachnida; order Araneae; family Heptathelidae; genus Ryuthela; species Ryuthela nishihirai. Next base: position 84,858 of record JAWZYU010000603.1, read on the forward strand.
CTTTTATTTCCGATAAGCTATTATTTCAAAGATTCCCTTTACTTTTTGTCGCAAAGTTTTCTTTGAACGCTGTGATGCAAGCAAATTGATCTAAGCAAAACTCAAGTGAGATTAGTGAGCCAATAACAAGTTAGGGTAGATATGTCACAGCGACGATTTAACGGAATATCTCGGCAATAAAATCTGTCATAGTGAAAGAATTAGCGGCAATTTTCAGAAGAAATTGCGAACCCACTTTGGACACGATTTGTCGAAGTTCCTGGAGATTAAAATTTCTATCGAGTAGGAAGCTTGGTTCCTCCTATACTAGTATGCTTCAATCAAATTTCTTTTTAGCATACTTAAAAAAGTATTTCCGATTTAAATTTTAATGCAGTTTGTGCCGATTTTAACAGAGCTTAAGCTCAGGTACCCATTGTGGCAATCCTTGAAAGTAGTATTGATGGATTCTTTGCACCCTACGTACTGCTGCGGTTTATATAATAGTCCTGTTCCTATGGGTTACCATAGTTTGTAGGCTGCAACGACTTTCAGATGCACTGATATGGATAGATATAAACCGTGTTGGTGTGGGATCTATTGCAGCGCCAAATGCCTGAGTTTGTCCTTGCATCTATGAATCACACAGGAATGTGTAGAGTGAGTTTACAAAGTCACTCAAATACATCTGTGTTATCGACTTAACGCTTAAGAAAATTATTGCCTCACAAAAATGTAAAACGGTATTTTTCGACGATTACATTATCGGGAATAACAATTTTTAAAATAATATTTTCGAGTTAGTAGGTGATTTTTTTAAATCCTTTTTTGGCAGGCTACTGTTGTAAACTAGTAATTCATACTTAAAAATCTGTAAGTTCTTTTCATTTTAGAGTCAATATATGAAGTATTAAATTAACAAATTGGACATTAATATGACTCAGTTTTTTTTTTCTTTAAGAATAGTGGACCCTATTGCACAAAAGTTTTGCAAAATTCTTTTTACCAACTTGGGTATATACGGAAATCTTGAATTCAATAAAATATATACCTTAGTCAAAAATGAATACATATTTTAAATATCTTCCAGTGTCCATAGTGCTTTCTATTATTTCTCTTGCTATAGATTTTCGCTCGTCGTTTGTTCGGTGTGTGGATTTGTCGAAACAGTTGTTCAACCATATCTGTCGATCGCGACGAACAAATTTAATAATTTATGTTTCAAATGAAAGCTTCTGAAACGGTGATGCCCCCATACTTGCTTTCCTCCTAAAAATGGAGAATATGAAAACGATTATTACGATATATATTCTGAAACCGTCACTCTTTTATCTGATCTTGAAGAAATTATATATGTTGCTCCTAATGAACAAAGCCAGGCTCGTAATCTGTAGTTCCCAGTTTCGAGTCCCAGCTGGGTCAGCGTTGAGATTTATCTCCGCAAAATTCTCCGCCCTGCTCACGGTGAGTAGGAGACACCGATGGGCTTGGAAAGGCCGCCGTCCGTCTGATGGGACGTTAAGCCGTGGCTCCGTGTGCGGGAGATTCATACCCTGTGCACGTTAAAGAACACGCTGGATGGCCTTGACGGAAGGCTACCATCTGTTTCCCAACAGCTGTTCCAGTGGGTCCCCTCCCCCAAACTTCTCTGAGCCTTCGGGGTCCATGTGACCTGGCCATTTAGCCCATGGTGTGCAAAAAAGTGCCGCTCAGAGGTAAATAAACCCAACATTAAAGAACACGCTGGGTGGTTTTGACGGGAGGCTACCATCTGTCTCCCAACAGCTGTTCCAGTGGGTCCCCTCCCCCAACCTTCTCTGAGCCTTTGGGATCCATGTGACCTGGCCATTTAGTCGATGGTGTGCAAAAAAGTGCCGCTCAGAGGTAAAACAACCCAACGTTAAAGAACACGCTGGATGGCCATGACGGGAGGCTACCATCTGTCTCCCAACAGCTGTTCCAGTGGGTCCCCTCCCCTAACCTTCTCTGAGCTTCGGAGTCATTGTGACCTGGCCATTTAGCCCATGGTGTGCAAAAAAGTGCCGCTCAGAGGTAAAACAACCCAACCCAACTCATAACAAACAAGACAAAAAAAGGTTTACACTATACAGATCTTTCTAAACAATTGTTATAATCATCCCAAACAAATATCACATGAATATGTCGAAGAACTAATCGCACTCCAAAAATTACAAAGAAAAAACGCCAATATAAAAGTATTATCAGCAGATAAATCATTTCAAATAGTTATTCTCTGCAATGACAATTTGAAAAAAAAAAGTCAAAGGCAATCAAAGATCTCAACTGCATTGAATTAAAAAAGGATCCAACTATATCTCTCATCAATAAATTAAGATATCTCCGCAGGAAAAAATCTTCCTAAGCATATTCATAATGCTTGTACTCCACGGGGCGGGGGTGGCTCAGTCGGTAGCGCGTCAGGCTCGTAATCTGTAGTTCCCAGGTTCGAGTCCCAGCTGGGTCAGCGTTGAGATTTATCTCCGCAAAATTTTCCCGCCCTGCCCACGGTCAGTAAAGGACACCGATGGGCTTGGAAAGGCCGCCGTCCGTCGGATGGGACGTTAAGCCGTGGTCCCGTGTCCGGGAGAGCCATACCCTGTGCACGTTAAAGAACACGCTGGATGGCCTTGACGGGAGGCTACCATCTGTCTCCCAACAGCTGCTCCAGTGGGTCCCCTCCCCCAACCTTCTCTGAGCCTTCGGGTTCTTGTGGCCTGGCCATTTAGCCCATGGTGTGCAAAAAAGTGCCGCTCAGAGGTAAAACAACCCAACCCTCCCAGCTTTCGAAGTCAGTCATATCAGCTTTTACTATATCTCATTGACTTATACAATGTTAAATGATTTTTTTAAAAAATAATAATTTATAAATTAATAAATTAATTAATTAATAAAATAATTATTAATTATTATAATAATTTATTAAATTTATAATTGTTAAATCAGCGTGTTCATTGTTCCATCCAGCGTGTTCTTTAACGTGCACAGGGTATGGCTCTCCCGCACACGGGGCCACGGCTTAACGTCCCATTCGACGGACGGCGGCCTTTCCAAGCCCATCGGTGTCCCCTACTGACCGTGGGCAGGGCGGGGAATTTTGCGGAGATAAATCTCAACGCTGACCCAGCTGGGACTCGAACCTGGGAACTGCAGATTACGAGCCTGGCGCGCTACCGACTGAGCCATCCCCGCCCCAATCCAGATCATATCTTTCAAAACCATATATGTACATTCTCGCTGACAAGTTTTGGCTTAGTGGAATTTTTTATGCAAAATAATAATAGATAATATTTATTAAAAAATAAATTTGAATTTGAAAGTTGAAGAAAACGTGCACAGGGTATGGCTTTCCCTCACCTGGGGTGGCAGCCTTTCCCAGACCATTATTGTCTCCTATGGACCGCGGGCCCAGCTGGGGACTCGAACCTGGGAACTGCAGATCATGAGTCTGGTGCGTTACCCCAACCCTGAACCCAAATATGACAGACAGACAACAATGAAAACACAGTTCTTTTTTCTTCTTAAAACACGCTTTCTATTAAAATGAATTAAATTAACACAAAAATGTCTCCACCCAAAAATCCAATTTATAAAATATAACGGATGACTAAATCAAGTTTCAACAGAATAATAAAAAAAATCGATATCGAATTACTTTTCTCAAGGAAATAAAAATATTTTTTATAAGAACCGAGAAGGAGGGTACCATCTGTCTCCCAACAGCTGTTCCAGTGGGTCCCCTCCCCCAACTTTCTCTGAGCCTTCGGGGTCCTTGTGACCTGGCCATTTAGCCCATTATGTGCAAAAAAAGTCCCTCTCAGAGATAAAACAATCCAACGTTAGAGAACACGTTTGATGACCTTGACGGGAGGCTACCATCTGTCTCCAATTCCAGTGAGTCACCTCCCCCAACCTACTCTAAGCTGTCAGGGTCCTTGTGACCTGGCCATTTAGCCCATGGTGTGCAAAGAAAGTCCCTCTCAGAGATAAAACAACCCAACTTTAAAGAACACGCTGGATGGCCTTGACGGGAGGCTACCATTTGTCTCCCAACAGCTGTTACAGTGGGTCCCCTCCACCAACCTTCTCTGAGTCTACGGGGTCCTTGTGACTTGGCCATTTAGCCCACTGTGTGCAAAAAAGTTCGCTCAGAGATAAAACAACCCAACATTAAAGAACACGCTGGATGGCCTTGACGGGAGGCTACCATCTGTCTCCCAACAGCTGTTGTAGTGGGTCCTCTCCCCAAACCTTATATGAGCCATCGGGGTCCTTGTGACCTAGCCATTTAGCCCATTGTGTAAAAATGTGCCCTTCAGAGGTAAAGCAACCTAACCTTGACGGGAGGCTACCATCTGTCTCCCAACAGCTGTTCCAGTGGATCTCCTCCCCCAACCTTCTCTAAGCCCTCGGGGTCCTTGTGACCTGGCCCTTTAGCCCACTGTGTTCAAAACATTGTCGTTCAGAAATAAAGCAACCCAAACGACAAATAAACGAAACCGTCCCTCATTTTTAACAATCGTTTCGTCTTTTCATCTCCAACTCAGAAATAAAAAAAAAACAACAAACGGAAACGATAAAATAAAAGAAGAAGAAATAGACCGATTGGTTCGCGCACTCGACCGCGACACTAATGAACCCGATTCGAAAACCCTCCCCTAAAATGAGAGTCAGAGAGAGCTCACCCATAATTATCTACAGAGCAGGAAGCGAAGCAAACGCCTTTGTAAATCTCACCCCCCCCCCCACCACTTCAAAAAAAAAAAGACACAAAAAAACAAAACCGAAATTTTAATTTCCATCCCTTCGAACAAAGAACATCTCTCTCCGAACTAACAACAGCCAACACACTCGAAAGTGAATCACAGAAAAAGAAAAAACTGCCAAATTACGCCCCCCCCCCCTTCATTATAACGCAACAAATAACGGCTACTCATCCTTTGGAGGGAGGGGGGGCTCCCAAGCGTACCCTTCCCCATGCCAAGTTTCATGACAACGACTATAGCTTATCCACGTAACGAAAGGGTTAGCGTTTGTTCTGAAGCCAGCCATCCGAGGAGCCACGTGCGCAAAGTCCTCTCTGTCTCAATCGCATCCCCCCCCCGACCATTCTTTCCCCATCAACGATTCTATGCGCCACCCTATGCCACAACGCAACCCTCCCCTGCAAAAGCCATTCTGACCTTACGTGTCACTCTACGACATGCCCAGGAAACCCGGTGCGCATGCGCGGTTCGCTGAAATGGCCTACCCTCTTATAGTCTCCTTGCTCCAATGATCAGATGATCAACACCGTAGCGGGGGCCGACGATAGCCTACTCTCTCTACGAATTATCGCGACCATTACCGCGCGAGCAAGCTAGGGGGGAGGGACCGCGCACAAATTGAGCGGGAGGGGTGAATGTGATTGGACATCGTGTTGAGGGGAGACTTAAAAACACGTGTCTCCGTTGAATCTATTGAAAGAGTTGGGTTGTTTTACCTCTGAGCGGCACTTTTTTACACACCATGGGCTAAATGGCCAGGTCACATGGACCCCGAAGGTTCAGAGAAGGTTGGGGGAGGGGGACCCACTAGAACAGCTGTTGGGAGACAGATGGTAGTTTCCCCGTCAAGGCCATCCAGCGTGTTCTTTAACGTTGGTTAGTTTACCTCTGAGCGGAACTTCTTTGCACACCATGGGCTAAATGGCCAGGTCACATGGACCCCGAAGGCTCAGAGAAGGTTGCTGGAGGAGACCCACTGGAAGAGCTGTTGGGAGACAGATGGTAGTTTCCCGTCAAGGCCATCCAGCGTGTTTCTTTAACGTTGGGTTAGTTTACCTCTGAGCGGCACTTCTTTGCACACCATGGGCTAAATGGCCAGGTCACATGGACCCCGAAGGCTCAGAGATGGTTGTTGGAGGAGACCCACTGGAAGAGGTGTTGGGAGACAGATGGTAGTTTCCCGTCAAGGCCATCCAGCGTGTTCTTTAACGTTGGGTTGTTTTACCTCTCAGAGGCACTTTTTTGCACACCATGGTCTAAATGACCAGGTCACAAGGATCCCGAAGACTCGGAGAAAGTTGGGGGAGGAGACCCACTGGAAGAGCTGTTGGGAGACAGATGGTAGTCTCCCGTCAAGGCCATCCAGCGTGTTCTTTAACGTTGGGTTGTTTTACCTCTGAGAGGCACTTTTGTGCACACCATGGTCTAAATGAACAGGTCACAAGGATCCCGAAGACTCAGAGAAAGTTGGGGGAAGGGACCCACTGGAACAGCTGTTGGGAGACAGATGGTAGCCTCCCGTCAAGGTCATCCAGCGTGTTCTTTAACGTTGGGTTGTTTTACCTCTGAGCGGCACTTTTCTACACACCATGGGCTAAATGGCCAGGTCACATGGACCCCCAAAGGCTCAGAGAAGGTTGGGAGAGGGCTCAGAGGCCCTCTCCCAACCTTCTCTGAGCCTCACTGGAAAATAGCGATCACTGGAACAGCTGTTGGGAGACAGATGGTAGCCTCCCATCAAGGCCATCCAGCGTGTTCTTTAGCGTGCACAGGGTATGGCTCTCCCACACGGAGCCACGGCTTAACGTCCCATCCGACGGACGGCAGCCTTTCCAAGCCCATCGGTGTCCCCTACTGACCGAGGGCAGGGCGGAGAATTTTGCGGAGATAAATCTCAACGCTGACCCGGTTGGGACTCGAACCTGGGAACTACAGATTACGAGCCTGGCGCGCTACCGACAGACAACCACGCCCCTAACTATCCAGTGAGTCCCCTCAAATCTTCTTTAAGCCCTTGGGGTCCTTGTGACCTGGTCATTTAGCCCATTGTGTGCAAAAAAAGTGACGCTTACAGGTAAAACAACAAAATCCAACAAAAACAATTCATTTAAAAAAAGGAAACCAATACTTTCCATCGAATAAAGTACAGTCGCTCGAATAAATATCAGAACACTATGGTTGATTAAAGAATTCAGAAAAAGCATCTGGAAACGATTTTTTTAGAAATTAATGGTCTGGCAACCTTCGTGTCACGTGATATCTATTTGAGCGACTGTACACGAAGGTTGCCAGGTCATTAATTTCAAAAAAAAAAAAATCTTTGCCATATATTTTTTGTGAATTCTGTAATCAATGACAGTGTTCGGATACTTTTTTGAGCGACTGTACACGAAGGTTGTCAGATACACTAATTTGTAAAAAAAAATCGTTTCCAGATATTTTTTCTGAATTCTGTAATCAACCGTAATGTTCGGAATTTTTTTGAGCGACTGTACACGAAGGTTGTCAGATACACTAATTTGTAAAAAATATCATTTCCAGATATTTTTTTTCTGATTTCTGTAATCAACCGTAGTGTTCGGATATTTTTTTGAGCGACTGTACACGAAGGTTGTCAGATCACTAATTTCTAAAAAAAAAATCGTTGCCAGATATTTTTTCTTAGTTCTGTAATCAACCACAGTGTTCGGATACTTTTTTGAGCGACTGTACATACGCTACCGACAAGCCTCATCGGAGAAGTCGCCATTATTTTGATTACCACCCGCCCAACAATAACAACAAAGCTTTGACTTCGCAACAAACGTGGCGGACAACAATTAACGGTTGGATCCCGATCTGCGACAAAGAAAGATAGAAATAGCGAGAGAAAGATAGAAATAGCGAGAGAAAGATAGAAATAGTGAGAGAAAGATAGAAATAGCCGAAGAAAGATAGAAATAGCGAGAGAAAGATAGAAATAGCCGAAGAAAGATAGAAATAGCGAGAGAAAGACAGAAATAGCGAGAGAAAGACAGAAATAGCGGGAGAAAGATAGAACTAGCCGAAGAAAGATAGAAATCGCGAGAGAAAGATAGAAATAGCCGAAGAAAGATAGAAATAGCGAGAGAAAGATAGAAACAGCCGAACAAAGATAGAAATAGCGAGAGAAAGATAGAAACAGCCGAAGAAAGATAGAAATAGCGAGAGAAAGACAGAAATAGCTGAAGAAAGATAGAAATAGCGAGAAAAAGGTAGAAATAGCGAGAGAAAGATAGAAATAGCCGAAGAAAGATAGAAATCGCGAGAGAAAGACAGAAATAGCCGAAGAAAGAGAGAAATAGCGAGAGAAAGATAGAAATAGCCGAGGAAAGATAGAAATCGCGAGAGGAAAATAAATAGCCGAAGAAAGATAGAAATTACGAGAGAAAGATAGAAATAGCCGAACAAAGATAGAAATAGCGAGAGAAAGATAGAAATTGCGAGAGAAAGATAGAAATAGCCGAACAAAGATAGAAACAGCGAGAGAAAGATAGAACTAGCCGAAGAAAGATAGAAATAGCGGGAGAAAGAATAGAACTAGCCGAAGAAAGATAGAAATAGCGGGAGAAAGATAGAACTAGCCGAAGAAAGATAGAAATCGCGAGAGAAAGATAGAAATAGCCGAAGAAAGATAGAAATAGCGAGAGAAAGATAGAAACAGCCGAACAAAGATAGAAATAGCGAGAGAAAGATAGAAACAGCCGAAGAAAGATAGAAATAGCGAGAGAAAGACAGAAATAGCTGAAGAAAGATAGAAATAGCGAGAAAAAGGTAGAAATAGCGAGAGAAAGATAGAAATAGCCGAAGAAAGATAGAAATCGCGAGAGGAAAGACAGAAATAGCCGAAGAAAGAGAGAAATAGCGAGAGAAAGATAGAAATAGCCGAAGAAAGATAGAAATAGCCGAGGAAAGATAGAAATAGCGAGAGAAAGATAGAAATAGCCGAAGAAAGATAGAAATCGCGAGGGAAAGATAGAACTAGCGGAAGAAAGATAGAAATAGTGAGAGAAAGATAAAACTAGCCGAAGAAAGATAGAAATCGCGAGAGAAAGATAGAAATAGCCGAAAAAAGATAGAAATAGCGAGAGAAAGATAGAAACAGCCGAAGAAAGATAGAAATAGCGAGAGAAAGGTAGAAATAGCGAGAGAGAAAGGTAGAAATAGCGAGAGAAAGATAGAAATAGCGAGAGAAAGATAGAAACAGCCGAAGAAAGATAGAAATAGCGAGAGAAAGGTAGAAATAGCGAGAGAAAGATAGAAATAGCCGAAGAAAGATAGAAATAGCGAGAGAAAGATAGAAATAGCCGAAGAAAGATAGAAATCGTAAGGGAAAGATAGAACTAGCCGAAGAAAGATAGAAATAGCGAGAGAAAGATAGAACTAGCCGAAGAAAGATAGAAATAGCGAGAGAAAGACAGAAATAGCCGAAGAAAGATAGAAATCGCAAGGGAAAGATAGAACTAGCCGAAGAAAGATAGAAATAGCGAGAGAAAGATAGAACTAGCCGAAGAAAGATAGAAATAGCGAGAGAAAGATAGAACTAGCCGAAGAAAGATAGAAATAGCGAGAGAAAAGACAGAAATAGCCGAAGAAAGATAGAAATCGCAAGGGAAAGATAGAACTAGCCGAAGAAAGATAGAAATAGCGAGAGAAAGATAGAACTAGCCGAAGAAAGATAGAAATAGCGAGAGAAAGATAGAAATAGCCGAAGAAAGATAGAAATCGCGAGAGAAAGATAGAAATAGCCGAAGAAAGATAGAAATAGCGAGAGAAATAGCGAGCGATTGTTTCGGACAATTGTTCTCTCCTTTTCGTGGATTCGACGACTCCCGGAGAAGTGGGAGGTCGCTCTCCCGCCGCATCAGGAATGTAAATCCCTCTTCTTCACTTTAAAGTTCGAGAGCCGATGATTATGGAATTACCCACGAGGTGGTGTAGTTTACAATTAACCTGATGATGCTGCTGCATTCCTGCTGGGGGAGAACATTAGGAAATGTGTCTTGATGAATCTGAAACTGTTAGCGCAAGGGAGAGAGAGAACGATAGTAATAATTCTAATAACGAAGGAAGTGTTGGGGAGAGTGAAGTGGGGAGGGGGGGGGGGGGGGAGTGAGGGCGATTAACAACGCCCTCTATCTTTTTCTCATTCTTTAACAAGTAGCGCAAATTAAAAGATTTTCGGAAATGTTACTAAGTTTTGATTGTTAGTGTACTTCAAAAGAGTTGGTCAGATTAAAATTTTATTTCGATGTTTTTAGTTCTGACGGGCAGTTTTTTTTGGGGGCATAGAGTGGGGAAAAATGGCCAGGTCACAAAGACCCCGAAGGCTCAGAGAAGGTTGGGGGTGGGAGGGGGACCCACTGGAACAGCTGTTGGGAGACAGATGGTAGCCTCCCGTCAAGGCCATTCAGCGTGTTCTTTAAACGTTGGGTTGTTTTACCTCTGAGAGGTACTTTTTTTGCACACAATGGACTAATTGGCCAGGTCACAATGACCCCTGAATACTCAGAGTAGGTTGGTGAAGGGGACCCACTGGAACACCTCTTGGGAGGACAGATGGTTAGCCTCCCGTCAAGGCCATCCAGAGTATTCTTTATCGTGCACAGGGTTTGGCTCTCCCCGCACACGGGGGCCACGGCTTAACGTCCCATCTGACGGACGGGCGGCCTTTCCAAGCCCATCGGTGTCCCCTACTGACCGTGGGCAGGGAGGGAAATTTTGCTGAGATAAATCTCAACGCTGAACCAAACTGGGACTTGAACCTGGGAACTACAGATTACGAGCCTGGCGCGCGCTACCGACTGAGCCACCCCCCGCCCCCACTCGAACCCAGGACTCTTAGACCAGTATCAGAACGCGCGCAAACCCCTCAGCTACTTTAAAGCAAAAAATTAAAAAATATATATATTTACCAAGTATACGATAAAATTAAAACAATAACTCTATTTCCCGTTGTTTTTTTTTTTCAATAAAAAACATTTAAAAAAAGATTATTTTGCTATAAAAACAAAATATTGAAAAAAATTCAAAAGGACAATGACCTCTGACCCTAAAACATCAATCCCCTATTCAACTGACCCAGTTTGTCATCACTTTGTATATGACCCCCCGCAAAGGACAGCCCAGCGATGGTGTGACCTTCAACTGCGTCAGCAAGACAATGGAACAGTACAATTATTTAAAAAGTAACTACGCTATAAACCTAATAAGTGGAAAAGATTTCCTGTGGGGGATTTCTTCTTTATTTATTTCTTTGCAAAACCAACCAATCGATGAGCAGACAAGTTTCGTCTACACCTCAGTGGTTCCCCCCTCCCTCCCCCCCCCCCTCCTAAATCCAACGATGACGGCTCGTGCATGTTGAAACAAGCTGTGGTGTCACAAATCACGACTCAGCGTTGCGGGGGTGCGGCTATCACTATAGACATCACAAAACAGACCCATATCTATCACTCA
>JAWZYU010000604.1:0-96000 GCA_038380435.1 Ryuthela nishihirai
GGATAATATCCATTACTTATTGCATAAAATAATTTTAAATATAATTATTAGTTAAGTATATACTCTTCTCTGACATTACTGTTCTTAAACTCAATCAAAAATCAGAGAGCTTACCACATAAAATTTTCCCATTCCACTCAGATATAGCAACCCGACTACCACCACCATTCCTAGGTTCGAGATACCACTGATATTATTTGTTTGGGCTTGGAAAGGCCGCCGTCCATCGGATGGGACGTTAAGCTGTAATCCCGTGTGCAGGAGAGCCATACCCTGTGCACATTAAAGAACACGCTGGATGGCCTTGACGGAGGCTACCATCTGTCTTTCAACAGCTGTTCCAGTGGGTCTCCTCCCCCAACCTTCTCTGAGCCTTCGGGTCCTTGTGACCTGGCCATTTAGTCTATGGTGTGCAGAAAACTGCCGCTCAGAGGTAAAACAACCCAACTGATATTATTTCATGTGTTTTTTTTTGCCATAAGCAAGTGGGGTCTGCACCGATGACACGTTGGGTTGGGTTGTTTTACCTCTGAGCGGCACTTTTTTGCACACCATGGGCTAAATGGCCAGGTCACATGGACCCCGAAGGCTCAGAGAAGGTTGGGGGAGGGGACCCACTGGAACAGCTGTTGGGAGACAGATGGTAGCCTCCCGTCAAGGCCATCCAGCGTGTTCTTTAACGTGCACAGGGTATGGCTCTCCCGCACACGGGGCCACGGCTTAACGTTCCATCCGACGGACGGCGGCCTTTTCAAGCCCATCGGGGTCCCCTACTGACCGTGGGCAGGGCGGAGAATTTTGCGGAGATAAATCTCAACGCTGACCGAGCTGGGACTCGAACCTGGGAACTACAGATTACGAGCCTGGCGCGCTACCGACTGAGCCACCCCCGCCCCTCCGATGACACCTGTTCATATCTAATGGTGAACTAACTAAAGGTGGAAAACGCGTTCGTAACTAATGGGGTTAATAAGCAGTATTGAATGAATGTTAGAATGGGATTAATCTATTTGTTTGGTCCTTTATGGGTTAGCCGTCCCATGGCCGAGTGGTTAGCGCACTCGGCTATTGATCTAAGGGACCTGGGTTCGAGCCCCAGGTAAGGCATGGCTGTTTGTGCCGTTTTCCTGCTGAGGTCCTGCTATCCTCACAGACCTCCTACTATGGCATATAAACTGACAGGCTCCTGTCAGACCTCTGTGGCAAGCAGCTGCTTGAGGGGGTATTTTTTATGGGTTATTTTGCTTGACAACCTAACACCAAATCCCATACATATCGTAGCATGCCGTTGAATCAAAAAGGCTCCACGTGATTTCGGAAGAGACGAAATTATTTTTGATACCGATATCAAATTCAGAGGAGAAATTGTCTTCAGTCCTGGGACGGAATTATTTGGTGTGCAGTATCCAGATGCAGCAGATGTAGCTCAGGACAGATATGCCTGCAGAACTAAACTACATGGTCTGGTTGAATTTCTGTAGTCCATGGCTGCTTGAGGATGATGATGAAACCTGACATGGCCCCGTATCACACTCTCAGGATTGAATTGGATTGTTTTGGCACATCATGGGCTAAATGGCCATGACTAAATCATGGGCTAAATGGCGTCTGTATGAATTGGCACTTTTTTGCACATCATGGGCTAAATGGCCAGGTCACATGGACCCCGAAGGCTCAGAGAAGGTTGGGGGAGGGGACCCACTGGAACAGCTGTTGGGAGACAGATGGTAACCTCCCGTCAAGGCCATCCAGCGTGTTCTTTAACGTGCACAGGGTATGGCTCTCCCACACACGGGGCCACGGCTTAAAGTCCCATCCGACGGACGGCGGCCTTTTAAAGCCCAGCGGTGTTCCCTACTGACCGTGGACAGGGCGGGGAATTTTGCGGAGATAAATCTCAACGCTGACCAGCTGGGACTCGAACCTGGGAACTACAGATTACGAGCCTGGCGCGCTACCGACTGAGCCACCCCCGCCCCCACACTCTCAGGGAGGGCCTCACTTTTACGGAGGGAAATATTAAAATAATTTAATAACTATTCGAATAAAAAAAGAGAGAGAGATGAAAGATAGACTAATTTGAAGGTGATGAAAATTTACCTCCCGTTGCATGAATCTCTTTTATATCTAATAATAAGATATCTAACATTACTCTCCTATTCGCGCGATAGCAGATAAGACTAGCTTCGTAACATCTGCAACTCTTTCATAATTTAAATAATATTTGCTAACTATGTAAAAATATTTACTTTATTCTTGCAATTCTTGAGTGAAATTGTAGATGTAATTCAGAAAATATTGGGGATGGGGGTGGCTCAGTTTGTAACGCGTCAGGCTCGTAATCTGCAATTCCTAGGTTCGAGTCCCAGCTGGGTCAGCGTTGAGATTTATCTCCCCAAAACTCCCCGCCCTGCCCATGGTCAGTAGGAGATACTGATGGGCTTGGAAAGGCCACCGTCCGTCGAATGGGACTTAAGCCGTGGCTCCTTGTTCGGGGAAGTCATACCTTGTGCACGTTAAGGAGCACACTGGATGGCCTTGAAGAGAATCTACCATCTGTCTCCCAACAGCTGTTCCAGTGGGTTCCCTCCCCCAACCTTCTCTGAGCCATCGGGGCCCTTGTGACCTGGCCATTTAGCCCATTGTGTGCAAAAAAGCACCGCTCAGAGGTAAACCAAATCAGAAAATATTAAAAATAAATATAATATTATATTTACTACATAGCTCAAATATTTTTCTCTCTCTCGTAATAAAAAAAATAATTTTTAATTTTTGTTGCGGGGTGCTCATGCACCAAATTTGTCCCTGTTTGTTAGAGAACTTGCCACTGATCGAAGCGAAGCGGGCTCCTTTTTAGATTTGGGTTGTTTTACCTTTGAGAGGTACTTTTTTTCCACACAATGGGCTAAATGGCCAGATTACAAGAACCCTTAGGGCTCAGGGAAGGTTGGGGACCCACACTAACAGATGTTGGAAGAGAGATGGTAGCCTTCCTTCAAGGCTATCCAGCGTGTCGTTTAATGTGCACAGAGTAGGGCTCTCCAGCACACGGATGGCCTTGAAGAGAATCTACCATCTGTCTCCCAACAGCTGTTCCAGTGGGTTCCCTCCCCCAACCTTCTCTGAGCCATCGGGGCCCTTGTGACCTGGCCATTTAGCCCATTGTGTGCAAAAAAGCACCGCTCAGAGGTAAACCAAATCAGAAAATATTAAAAATAAATATAATATTATATTTACTACATAGCTCAAATATTTTTCTCTCTCTCGTAATAAAAAAAATTTATTTTTAATTTTTGTTGCGGGGTGCTCATGCACCAAATTTGTCCCTGTTTGTTAGAGAACTTGCCACTGATCGAAGCGAAGCGGGCTCCTTTTTAGATTTGGGTTGTTTTACCTTTGAGAGGTACTTTTTTCCACACAATGGGCTAAATGGCCAGATTACAAGAACCCCTAGGGCTCAGGGAAGGTTGGGGACCTACACTAACAGCTGTTGGAAGAGAGATGGTAGCCTTCCTTCAAGGCTATCCAGCGTGTCGTTTAATGTGCACAGAGTAGGGCTCTCCAGCACACGGAGTCACGGTTTAACGTTCTATTAGACTGACTGTAGCCTTTCCATTCCCATCGGTTTCCCTACTAACCAAGGGCAGGGAGTTTTGCGGAGATAAATCTCAATGCTGGCCAAGGTGGGATTCAAACCTGTGAACTTCAGATTACGGGCCTGATTTGCTACCAACTGAGCCACCCCTGCCACCGAGGGGCGGGGGTGGCTCAGTCGGTAGAGCGCCAGGCTCTAATCTGTAGTTCCCAGGTTCGAGTCCCAGCTGGGTCAGCGTTGAGATTTATCTCCGCAAAAATTCCCCGCCCTGCCCACGGTCAGTAGGGGGCACCGATGGACTTGGAAAGGTCGCCGTCCGTCGGATGGGACGTTAAGCCGTGGCCCCGTGTGTGGGAGAGTCATACAGTGTGCACGTTAAAGAACACGCTGGATGGCCTTGACGGGAGGCTACCATCTTTCTCCCAACAGCTGTTCCAGTGGGTCCCCTCCCCCAACCTTCTCTGAGACTTCGGGGTCCATGTGACCTGGCCATTTAGCCCATGGTGTGCAAAAAAGTGCCGCTCAGAGGTAAAACAACCCAACCCAACCTGCCTCCGAGTTATTAAGTAGACCATAGGATTTCATTGAAATGATTTGTTACAGGAAGCATCTCTCACGCATTCTTCAAAGTATTTGCCTTAGGAGAGGCTTTGCTTTAAACGAGTATGTCTAAGATAATTGATCCTTTACATTAAACAGGAAAGAGGATATTCCCTTGAAGACCACGATGTAATATAGAGTTTTCCTCGACCAGAACTAAAAATGAAATCTCGGAAAAGGACGTGAGATTTTGTATAACCTCAAGCAAAAGGAAAAGATTTACGGTGGAATACCTCAGATGTCTAAATATATCGATTATAAACTACACCGATCCTTCATTTGCCGGGAGACAGATCCCTCAGAAGGAAATCAATTACAAATGTTACTAATAAGTCATTTAACTCAAAGGGATTAGTGAACAATCCGATAAAGGAACTTCGGAAGCTGTGCATGAACAGACATTTTTCGTTGGAAGTAAAACCAATTGTCTGCTAATGAGAGCAGAAAATTTTTGTTTATACAGGAAGTCAGAAATATAGTGGTGGGTTTCAAGAACCAATTTGTAGGACAGGACACCTTGCCTGATGAAGGATATTAATATACATATTAGAAAAAGTAATATTTTAATTGAAAGCGTACTTCAAGTAGTCTTGAACATGATATGCATCGTTCGTGACCCTAGATAGGTCCAATCTGTGTTCCTCTTTTTGACATATACGCCACAACATATTTCTTGTTACTTGCTTGGGGCGGGGTTGGTTTAGTCGGTAGCGCGCCAGGCTGGTAATCTGTAGTTCCCAGGTTCGAGTCCCAGCTGGGTAAGAGTTGAGATTTATCTCCGCAAAATTCCCCGCCCTGCCCACGGTCAGTAGGGGACACTGATGGGCTTGGAAAAGCCGCCGTCCGTCGGATGGGACGTTAAACCGTGGCCCCGTGTGCGAGAGAGCCATACCCTGTGCACGTTAAAGAACACGCTGGATGGCCTTGACGGGAGGCTACCATCTGTCTCCCAACAGCTGTTCCAGTGGGTCCCCTCCCCCAACCTTCTCTGAGCCTTCGGGGTCCATGTGACCTGGCCATTTAGCCCATTGTGTGCAAAAAAGTGCAGCTCAGAGGTAAAACAACTCAACAAATGCTACTTTCTCAGTTGTTTCTCTTATTCTGGCTTTCAAATAGTTCAGCAGTAGGATTTTGTCTATGTAAACATAATTCATTACAAAACTTCATAAGAAAAAAAAAACAAGGGGTGCTAAATAAAGGCTCTATAGTGACCCTAGAAAAATTTCAACCCCTGCCAATCCATCTCTCAGGAATGTGTATCGGTTTGTTGGGTTGTTTTACCACTGCACGGCACTTTTTTGCACACCTTGGGCGAAATAACCAGGTCACAAGGACTCCGAAGGCTCAGAGAGGGTTGGGGGGAGGGGACCATCTGGAACAGCTTTTAGGAGACAGTTGTTAATCTCCCATCTTTGGAAAGTTGGTTTACCTCTAAGGATCTTTGGAAGGTTGGTTTTCACATAGTTGACTAAATAGAGAGAGGGAAGGTTGATTTACCTCTGAGTGGCACTCTTTTCACACAATTGACTAAATAGCGAGAGGGAAGGTTGGTTTACCTCTGAGTGGCACTCTTTTCACACAGTTGACTAAATAGCGAGAGGGAAGGTTGATTTATCTATGAGTAGCAGTCTTTTGCACACAATTGTCTAAATAGCGAGAGGGAAGGTTGGTTTACCTCTGAGTGGCACTCTTTTCACACAGTTGACTAAATAGCGAGAGGGAAGGTTGATTTATCTATGAGTAGCATTCGTTTGCACACAATTGACTAAATAGCGAGAGGGAAGGTTGGTTTACCTCTGAGTGGCACTCTTTTCACACAATTCACTAAATAGCGAGAGGGAAGGTTGGTTTACCTCTGAGTGGCACTCTTTTCACACAGTTGACTAAATAGCGAGAGGGAAGGTTGATTTATCTATGAGTAGCATTCTTTTGCACACAATTGTCTAAATAGCGAGAGGGAAGGTTGGTTTACCTCTGAGTGGCACTTTTTTCACAGAGTTGACTAAATAGCGAGAGGGAAGGTTGATTTATCTATGAGTAGCATTCGTTTGCACACAATTGACTAAATAGCGAGAGGGAAGGTTGGTTTACCTCTGAGTGGCACTCTTTTCACACAATTCACTAAATAGCGAGAGGGAAGGTTGGTTTACCTCTGAGTGGCACTCTTTTCACACAATTCACTAAATAGCGAGAGGGAAGGTTAGTTTACCTCTGAGTGGCACTCTTTTCACACAGTTGACTAAATAGCGAGAGGGAAGGTTGGTTTACCTCTGAGTGGCACTCTTTTCACACAATTCACTAAATAGCGAGAGGGAAGGTTGATTTATCTATGAGTAGCATTCTTTTGCACACAATTGTCTAAATAGCGAGAGGGAAGGTTGGTTTACCTCTGAGTGGCACTCTTTGCACACAGTTGACTAAATAGCGAGAGAGAAGGTTGATTTATCTATGAGTAGCATTCGTTTGCACACAATTGCCTAAATATCGAGAGGGAAGGTTGGTTTACCTCTGAGTGGCACTCTTTTCACACAGTTGACTTAATAGCTAGAGGGAAGGTTGATTTATCTATGAGTAGCATTCTTTTGCACACAATTGTCTAAAGAGCGAGAGGGAAGGTTGATTTATCTATGAGTAGCATTCTTTTGCACACAATTGTCTAAATAGCGAGAGGGAAGGTTGATTTTCCTCTGAGTGGCATTCTTTTCACACAATTCACTAAATAGCGAGAGGGAAGGTTGGTTTACCTCTGAGTGGCACTCTTTTCACACAATTCACTAAATAGCGAGAGGGAAGGTTAGTTTACCTCTGAGTGGCACTCTTTTCACACAGTTGACTAAATAGCGAGAGGGAAGGTTGGTTTACCTATGAGTGGCACTCTTTTCACACAATTCACTAAATAGCGAGAGGGAAGGTTAGTTTACCTCTGAGTGGCACTCTTTTCACACAATTCACTAAATAGCGAGAGGGAAGGTTAGTTTACCTCTGAGTGGCACTCTTTTCACACAATTCACTAAATAGCGAGAGGGAAGGTTGGTTTACCTATGAGTAGCATTCGTTTGCACACAATTGACTAAATAGGGAGAGGGAAGGTTGGTTTACCTCTGAGTGGCACTCTTTTCACACAATTCACTAAATAGCGAGAGGGAAGGTTGGTTTACCTCTGAGTGGCACTCTTTTCGCACAATTCACTAAATAGCGAGAGGGAAGGTTGGTTTACCTCTGAGTGGCACTCTTTTCACACAGTTGACTAAATAGCGAGAGGGAAGGTTGATTTATCTGTGAGTACCATTCGTTTGCACACAGTTGTCTAAATAGCGAGAGGGAAGGTTGGTTTACCTCTGAGTGGCACTCTTTTCACACAGTTGACTTAATAGCGAGAGGGATGGTTGATTTATTTATGAGTAGCATTCTTTTGCACACAATTGACTAGATAGCGAGGTCATAAGGACAGCGAATGTTCAGAGAGAGTGGGGGGAAGAAAGTCCAGTAGACAGCTGTTGGGAGACAGACGGAAGCCTCCCGTCAAGGCCTTCCAGCATGTTCTGTTTTCTCCCCACACGGGACCAGGGCTTAACTTTCCATCCGACGGAAGACGGCTTTCCTAGCCCATCGGTGTCCTTTACTGAAGGCGAGGAGTATTGAATTGATAAATCTCAACGTTGGTCCAGGCGGGACTCAAACTTTTGAACTGCAGATTACGAGCCTAGAACGCTACCGAATGAGCCACCCTCACCACAGAAGGTGGGGGGGGGGGGAGCGAGGAACTTGTTGGTCTTCCAATCAACTCTGTCAGTATGCGCAGAATCATATTTTTTGTGTATTATGAAAATCAAACAAAAAGGTAGTTTATTTGACATTTATTTTAAATCATGCATTTTACAAGTTAGAAAACTTTATTTCTTCCAAATTTTAAAATAAAGTAGTTGATATATATATTAAGAAATGTTGTGCTTAAGAAATATTTGAATAATAATTTCAATAGAACATTTCAGAAAAATAACAGGTCTTGTTATCTCGTTTTCGAGAAAAAAAATAGATAATGTTTTTTTTTTTGTCTATTAGTTTGTCCTCTTAGCACGACAGCAAACATTTTTATCTTTCAAGATAAAATAAAAATTATTTTTGAGTTTGATAGGAATTGATGATAATTACGATTCGTACTTTCGAAATCTCTCAAAAGCTATAAGTGTGCCCTTTAACAGTAAAGATTTTTGAAAATTGCAAACTTTTAAACGAATATTACAAACTTTGGATTTATGCGAGATTTTTGAAAATTGCAAACTTTTAAACGAATATTACAAACTTTGGATTTATGCGAGATTTTTGGCATTTTAATGGTGGAATTAAAAAAAATTAAAAACGAAACGCTTCATTCCCAGGGTTGGAAAATACAAGTTTTTTTAAAAGTTAGTAGGAAAATTCTTTTTTAGTTCTAGTGGTATTAATGAAATAAAATATTTCACATTTTTTAAATCTTTAGAAGGTTTTATTTCGCATTCTTAGAGGTTAAAAGGCAAAACATTTAACGAACATTACAAGTGAATTTTTTTTTGGTAGAAATTTAAGAATTTGGAGGTAGAATGTCAAGAAATACTTCACTGAGAGCAACAATCTGTCCCCTTTTAAAAAAGGGGTGTGCGAAGAAGCACTTTTCCGTTTATAGGATAAATTATATATTTTTTTTTCTTTTATATAAGTACTTGAAATTTCGGAGGTAGAATTTCAAGAATTATTCCACTGACAGCAACAAATTAACCTTTTTCCCAGAGGGGTGTGAGAAAAGCCCTTTTAGGTTTGAGGAATAAAAGAGATTTTTTTTATAAGTACTAATAAAATACCACTATCTGTATTCCTTTCACCCGTACCATCTATTGGTTCGAATTAAAACTTTTAATGAGTGAAAAAAAAAGTAGGCAAAAGAAAAATTTAATTTAATTTGAAAACGAGTCTGAAACTGGTAGCTAGGCATAAACTGGAAGGAGAGCTGTGTAGCAATCCCCAGTGATGCACAGAAACGGCTAGCTCTAACACCTAATGGCTGACCCCGCCTTGTCGTGGTGTGGGCTGTTAATACCTTTCAAAAGAGATATTCTCTTTTGGAAGAAAATTGAAGGGGAGGGCGGCTAGTTCAGTTTGGTACACTGATCTGGTCATCTATGGCCACTTTTTCTTTTTTTCAACCCTGCTGAGGAGTGGTCAACTTAAAAGGATCGTGGTGCTGACCAGTTATGCCCACTAGATTGGACTGGTTTATGGATTTGAGCTGAATTATGGATCCTGGATTTGTTGCATTGATGAATCACTGTTGAGGGAGAATCTGATGCTATGTTTCATGTTTGTTCGTGGGTTGCCAGCGCTAGGTGAACAGAGGCATGGGATACCTGAAATCAGCTGGTGGATAATCCTGATCAGAGGTCATCGCAGGTACCTGAACCCTCACTTAGCTAGTTGGGCATCGTGAATCCTAAACTGGGGTAATGTGTCTCAGGCAGGCCATTGTGGCTCTTGAAAAAGTCCACTTGAAAAGGTGGTGCCTTAAGTTCCTACCAGCATCGGTGACTTAGCCTTTAGCAGAGGAGGGACAGGTCTTTGCCCCATGCCTGCGATCAGGGGGCTATTTGATATTGTTGGCCACAACTCTCTCAATAAACCTAGTTTCTTTAAAATTCCTACTAATCATTTTCTCTCTGCAGGTATGTGGAACGTGAGGACGTTATATAGAGATTATTCTCTTGATGTCCTCACGAAGGAATTTCAGCGTTATAATTTAGATATTCTAGGCTTGCAAGAGACCAGATGGACAGGTAAAGGTGAGATACTTAAAAATATCTTTAAATTTCTCTTTTCAGACTTGGAGAATGGAAAGCATCTCCAAAGTGTAGGTTTGCTTCTAAGCAGACACACCAGTCTCTTCTAGGATATGACTGCATTAATGAAAGATTTCTTAGAGTAAAATTTAAAACAAAAATTAAAGACTTGAATGACATCTCTGTTGTCATGCCCCCATAGAGGACTCTTATGAGAACGAGAAGGATAAATTTTACAGACAGTTTCATGATGTTTTAAATTCTGTGAAGAAGGGAGATATTTCTTTTGTGATAGGTGAGTTGTTGGGTTGTTTTACCTCTGAGCGGCACTTTTTTGCACACCATGGGCTAAATGGCCAGGTCACATGGACCCCGAAGGCTCAGAGAAGGTTGGGGAAGGGGACCCACTAGAACAGTTGTTGGGAGACAGATGGTAGCCTCCCGTCAAGGCCATCCAGCGTGTTCTTTAACGTGCACAGGGTATGGCTCTCCCGCATACGGGGCCACGGCTTAACGTCCCATCCGACGGACGGCGGCCTTTCCAAGCCCATCGGTGTCCCCTACTGACCGTGGGCAGGGCGGGGAATTTTGCGGATGATAGGTGACTTCAATGCTATAATTAGTACAGACTCTAATCTTTGGGCAAGAGTTTTATGTTCCTTTGGTATTGGTTGTTCCAAAAGCAATGGGGAACGCTTCCCAGAGGTAAGTAAATTTAATGGTTTGCGAATAATTAACACGTATTACAACACCGGGACATTTATAAATATACATGTGTTTCACCTGATGGTTGCACAGAAATATGAAAGATTTTATTTTAATTAACAGCAAATGGGCTAGTTCAGTTAGAAATTCCAGACCATACAGGGGAGCCGAAATTGGGTCTGACCATTTCCTGGTCAGAAGTGTTTTGCAGCTGAAGCTAAGGAAATGCTTTGCTAAGAAAATTACCTTTAACACTGAAAGTCTGGAAGATCCAGATATAAACAAAGCATACCACAATAGGCTACTTAGTCATTACGACAATAGTGATTGGCTTACTGCTGAAGTTGAGAAAGAATGGGATCAGTTTAAACAGGGTTTTCTGGAAACTAACAGTACTCTTTTGGGTAAAAGGGAATAGAGGAAACAAAATTATTTGAGTGATAAGGTTATGGAACTTATTTCTGAAAGAAGGAAGTGCAGGATTAGTATGAATCAACACCCTACTAATCCTAACAGAAGGAATTACAACGAGCTTAATAAACGTGTAAAAGATCTGTTAACAGCTGATAAGAATCTTTGGCTTGATAGCTTGTCTGACAAAGCAAAGCAGTTAGACAGATTGGATTGTTTTACCTCTGAGCGGCACTTTTTTTGCACACCATGGGCTAAATGGCCAGGCCACAAGAACCCCGAAGGCTCAGAGAAGTTTGGGGGAGGGGACCCACTGGAACAGCTGTTGGGAGACAGATGGTAGCCTCCCGTCAAGGCCTCCAGCGTGTTCTTTAACGTGCACAGGGTATGGCTCTCCCACACACGGGGCCACGGCCTAACGTCCCATCCGACGGACGGCGGCCTTTCCAAGCCCATCGGTATCCCCTATTGACCGTGGGCGGGGCGGGGAATTTTGCGGAGATAAATCTCAACGCTGACCCAGCTGGGACTCGAACCTGGGAACTACAGACTACGAGCCTGGCGCGCTACCGACTGAGCCACCCCCAGTTAGACAGCACGACAGCAGAGGATTGTACCGGGAAGAAACAGACAGGTACGCAGGAATTAAGGGATAAACATGGCAAGGTGATTGCAGGTGAGGATTCTGAGATGGGTAGGTGGGCTGAGCATTTCAGTGAAGTTCTAAATAATGTGATTATTTCTACTCTCATTGTTTTTAATAAGAATAGATGCATTACTAACTTTAATGATGGCCCTATATCACATTACGAAGTAACTTTGACTATCTCTAAATTAAAACTGCATAAATCCCCAGGGGTGGATGAAATCACTACTGAAATGCTTAGAGCTGGGAATATTTGTGTTGTCACATGGTTGAATGAAATTTTGAATATTTTTTATGATAAAGGTGTTGTTCCTAAGGATTTTATTAGAGCTATTATTGTCCCAATTTTTAAAAAGGTGATCTCAGTTCTTTTGATAATTATAGGGTAATTAGTTTACTTTCTGTTCCAGGTAAAGTTCTTTGCATGATTATACTTAATAGAATTAAGACTTTGGTTGATGGACAACTACGTGATAACAGTGTGGATTCAGAAGTGATAAGGGATGTATTGATCAAATATTTTCACTTAGGCAAATTCTTGAGAAATGATTAGAGTTTTAGAAACCTGTGGTTGCTACCTTTACAGATTTCGAAACGGCTTTTGACTCTATTGATCGATATAATTTGTGGTTGATTGTTAGATCATATGGAATACCTGATAAGTTAGTGTAATGAAGTTAGTGCTTTCATTACACTAACTCTCTATAATAAACTAGCTCTCTATAATAACACTGAGTCGTGTGTGAGAGTTCGATGTCTTTCAGCGATTGGTTTAGCAATGCTAGTGCAGTTAGACAAGGATGCATTTTGTCTCTTTTTCTGTTTTGTTTGGTTATTGATTATGTTATGTGTGAAATTCTTTGCAAGGGAAAGATTTCGCGTTAAGTGATCTAGGGATTTCAAACTTTCTGATTTAGATTATGCAGATGATTTGGCCCTATTGACTACTGATGTTGATGAGATTAATTCGTTCATTATGATTGTTGATGAGACTGGTAATAGAGTAGGTTTGGTGATAAACAGAGAAAAAACTAAAGTGATGAAAATTGGTCAAGCAGATAGTGCTTCAGTTGCTTTGAATGGCTGCATTCTTGAGCAAGTGTCTCAGTTTAATTATCTTGGGAGCTATGTAAAAGATACTGGTGATGTGCAACATGAGATAACAGAAGAATAGAAATTGCTGCTACCACCTTTAGGAATCTATGGAGAGTGTGGAGAAATAGGCGTATAGACCTAAAGACTAAAATTAGACTGTATCATAGTTTGGTTCTTTCTAAGGTTAATTATGGTAGTGAAATTTGGACGCTTTGTAAACAAGAAAACAGGAAACTTGATGCCTTTGATTCTAGAAGCTTACGCAGTATCTTGGGCATTAGGTGGTTTGACTTTGTAAGTAATGATGAGGTTAGAAGAAGGAGTCATCAACCTCCTTTGAGCAGAATATTGTGCAGAGAGAGACTGCGTTGGTTTGACCATGTTGCCTGTATGCATAGCTGCATATTAGTAAACAGGATTATGAGCAATGTGCCTAAGGATTTCAGAAAAAGGGAGAGATCTAAGAAGCAATGGGCAGACAATGTCAAACAGGACCTTGCTAGAAATGGCCTAGTATGGCCAAATGCAGCAGCAGTAGCTCAGAACAGACGTCTGGAGAGCAAAATTACAGTCTTGTTGGACCTCCGTAGCCAATGGCTGCATGAGGATTTTGTATGTATTTCTGTATGTATTTGAAAACGAGATTTCAATATTCGTCAGAGGCGATGTACGTTGGTTTTTTTTTCCCAGAGCGGCACTTTTTTTGCACACAATGGGTTAAATAGACAGGTCACAAGGACCCTGAAGGCTCAGAGATGGTTGGGGGAGGGGACCCACTGGAATAGCTATTGGAAAACAGATGGTCAAGGACGTAAAACGGGTTCTAATATGTGTGTAGGGTATGGCTCTCTCCCCACACGATCTCACGGCTTACATCTCATCCGAGGGATGGCGGCCTTTCCAAGCTCATCTGTATTCCCTACTGACCAAGGCGAAATGCATCCATTTTTCTACTTGTAATGTTAACTATAGCAAAAAAAAATATGAATACTTACATTTGGTGAAAGGATATCCCAGTAAGGAAGTCCCTCGACAGAAGAGTCCTTTAATCGACCACGGCCAATGAGAATTAGACTTTTCGTTCCTCGATTTCCCTGATGGTAATCCACATCGTCTTCAGAAATGGGATCTTTATGGCAAAATGAGTAAATGATTCGCATGGTGCTTCCCTAGAAAGTGTAGTCGGTTATATTTAGCTTGGAATAGATATTCATCAGAAAAACAAAATACTATTATAACTTTCAGAAAAAAATCAAGTTAAGTATTTGATGACAAGGAAGTAGACAAAAAAAGATTTTTTTTTTCTACTTTTAACACTTTAAACATCAATGTGGCCGTATGGGAACAATAAATCTAAAATAATTTTAATTGGTCATTTAGATCATTGTGTGCAAAAAAAAGTGCCACTCAAACGTTAAACAACCAACCTCTGAGCGGCACTTTTTTTTGCACACTATGTGCTAAATGTCCAGGTCACAAGGACCCCGAAGACTCAGAGAATGTAGAGGGATGTGAACACACTGTAACAGCTGTTGGGAGATAGATGGCAGCTTTCCATCAAGTCAATTCAGCGTGTTTTTTAACCTGCGTAGTGTACAGCTTTCTCCTGCACACGGGGACTACTACTTAACGTCCCATCCGACGGACGGCGACATTTCCAAGCCCATCAGTGTCCCCTATTAACCGAGGGCAGGGGCGGGGGAGTTTTGCGGAGATAAATCTCAAAGCTAGCCCAGTAAGGACTCGAACAGGGAACTAAAGATTACAAGCCTGGCGCACATGCAGTCCCCACCACACGCAGTTGTATCTAAAGAGTCATGACGCGGGGGTGGCTCAGTCGGTAGCGCGCCAGGCTCGTAATCTGTAGTTCCCAGGTTCGAGTCCCAGCTGGGTTAGCGTTGAGATTTATCTCCGAAAAATTCCCCGCCCTGCCCACGGTCAGTAGGGGACACCGATGGGCTTGGAGAGGCCGCCGTCCGTCGGATGGGACGTTAAGCCGTGGCCCCGTGTGCGGGAGAGCCATACCCTGTGCACGTTAAAGAACACGCTGGATGGCCTTGACGGGAGGCTACCATCTGTCTCCCAACAGCTGTTCCAGTGGGTTCCCTACCCCAACCTTCTCTGAGCCATCGGGGCCCTTGTGACCTGGCCATTTAGCCCATGGTGTGCAAAAAAGTTCCGCTCAGAGGTAAAACAACCCAACCTAAAGAGTCATGCTTTCATCGCATCATATTACCACTAAAGATACCCGAAAGCAAAACGAAAAGAGGATGAATTTATTTCATTAAAAATACATGTAAACATTTTGATTTGTCGTATTCAGAAATAAATAATATGCTTCGGAAACGAAATGAAAATTGGGGGTGCAATGCAGTATAACATATCCCCCTTCGTTTCACAGGTCTTTAAAAAATTTCTTGAAAAATGCTGAAATATATATAAATAAGTTTCATAATTTTTTTGTCTTTATTATTCTTATAAGCATTGTGAATGGGGGGAGATTAACCCCCTTTCCACCCTAGATCCGGTTATGTCCAGGATTACATTTCATTAAGGAAATAATGACATTAATATTTCGTACAACTGTATTATTCAACATAAATAAATTTTTCGATTAGATTTTCCAGGAAAGGGCACCATACCCCCCCCCCCCACCTCCCTCCTCGGCAGACGCCCAAGCATAAAACTTTTAAAATATATTTTTGAACATCTTTTCCATTTCAGAACATCTAATATATTTACAATTAATACAGGATTTTTTTTTCGATTTAAGTTTTATTTTTGAATATTTTTCCCATTCTCATATTTCATTTTTTTTTAAATGTGCCATTTCGGGTTCAAATAATATTAGCATGTTTCAAAACGGCACAACGTTCCTTGTAAGTGGATTTAAGGGGTCAAATGATTTGATTTACACTAGGTTTCTGATTTGTTTGTGGAATAGTTAATCACTACCATCTACGTAGGTTAGTGATTAACGTACCTGGATATGACCTAACCTAGTTTATATCCTTTCTGTAGGGAAGTACCTTTTTAATTACAAAGAAATGTTCTTACAGAGAAGAATATGCAGTTGGGTTGGGTTGTTTTACCTCTGAGCGGTACTTTTTTGCACACAATGGGCTAAATGGCCAGGTCACATGGACCCCGAAGGCTCAGAGAAGGTTGGGGGAGGGGACCCACTGGAACAGCTGTTGGGAGACAGATGGTAGCCTCCCGTCAAGGCCATCCAGCGTGTTCTTTAACGTGCACAGGGTATAGTTCTCCTGCACACGGGGCCATGGCTTAACGTCCCATCCGACGGACGGCGGCCTTTCCAAGCCCATCGGTGTCCCCTACTGACTGTGGGCAGGGCGGGGAATTTTGCGGAGATAAATCTCAACGCTGATCCAGCTGGGACTCGAACCAGAATATGCAGTAAATGGCAACATTGTTTACATGTGGATTTAGCGATACAGTAGTTTGGCTTATATTAAATACCTTATTTTTTTGTGAAAACTGCTGCTAATTTCTGCTGCTTTTATCAAATTAATTCTTTATACTTTTTATAAGTTGATTTGGTGATGCAAATAATTTGGTTTACCGTAGTTTTTGGATTTTTTTGGTGGAAAAGAAATTTTCTTAGAAAGAAATTCTTACTGCAAAATGGAGCAACATCTTTTTATAAATCGATTTAGCGATACAAATAATTTAGTTTATATTAGGTTTTCTCATTTGCCTGTGAAAAACATTTTGTTTAAAAGAAATATAATTGCTTACATCGATTTCTATATCATCCTCATCACACGTCTGCAACTTCCGATGGAACATAAGTGTCGTGTGAGTGTCATTTTCAAACCCTCCAAGCAACTCCCAGTCTTGGCTGTCATCGATTAATGGCAACAAGTTTCCTTCGCCGTGTCTGTCCTATAAAAAGAAAAACACACATTATGACATTAGTACATATCAGTGCAGGTTATTAATCCAAAAACTAAGAGGGGCGGGGGTGGCTCAGTCGGTAGCGCGCCAGGCTCGTAATCTGTAGTTCCCAGGTTCGAGTCCCAGCTGGGTCAGCGTTGAGATTTATCTCCGCAAAATTCCCCGCCCTGCCCACGGTCAGTAGAGGACACCGATGGGCTTGGAAAGGCCGCCGTCCGTCGGATGGGACGTTAAGCCGTGGCCCCGTGTGCGGGAGAGTCATACCCTGTGCACGTTAAAGAACACACTGGATGGCCTTGACGGGAGGCTACCATCTGTCTCCCAACAGCTGTTCCAGTGGGTCCCCTCCCCCAACCATCTCTGAGCCTTCGGGGTACATGTGACCTGGCCATTTAGCCCATGGTGTGCAAAAAAGTGCCGTTCAGAGGTAAAACAACCCAACGTTAAAGAACACGCTGGATGGCCTTGACGGGAGGCTACCATCTGTCTCCCAACAGCTGTTCCAGTGGGTCCCCTCCCCCAACCATCTCTGAGCCTTCGGGGTACATGTGACCTAGCCATTGAGCCCATGGTGTGCAAAAAAGTGCCGCTCAGAGGTAAAACAACCCAACCCAAAAACTGAGATGGGAATCAAAAACGATAAATAATACATTGATAAAAGGATACACACATACTCTTTCAGGCAAATGTGTTCTGAAAGAGTATAATTTGCTAGGAAATTTCAAAAATTATTGTCATAACCAGTTGGACATAAGTAGGCCTGTTACTCAAAGTATTCCGCAAAATTCCACGCCCTGCCCACGGTCAGTAGGGGACACCGATGGGCTTGGAAAGGCCGCCGTCCGTCGGATGGGACGTTAAGCCATGGCTCCGTATGCGGGAGAGCCATACCCTGTGCACGTTAAAGAACATACTGGATGGCCTTGACGGGAGGCTACCATCTGTCTCCCAACAGCTGTTCCAGTGGGTCCCCTCCCCCAACCTTCTCTGAGCCTTCGGGGTCCATGTGACCTGGCCATTTAGCCCATGGTGTGCAAAAAAGTGCCGCTCAGAGGTAAAACAACCCAACCACAACTCAAAGTATTTCTTACCATGAGCGCCAGCAAAAATATTTTTCGAGGGAAGGAAGGATTTGTTTCAGGAAGGGTTGAAAAACAAATCAATCACAAGATGGAAAGATTTTTATCGAGATGTCCATTAATAAATGCCACTCCAAATAAGGAATCATACCATAATACAACGTACGATGTCCGGAACCAAAAAAAAAGAAGTATTGGGTTGGGTTGTTTTACCTCTGAGCGGCACTTTTTTGCACACCATGGGCTAAATGGCCAGGTCACATGGACCCCGAAGGCTCAGAGAAGGTTGGGGGAGGGGACCCACTGGAACAGCTGTTGGGAGACAGATGGTAGCCTCCCGTCAAGGCCATCCAGCGTGTTCTTTAACGTGCACAGGGTATGGCTCTCCCACACACGGGGCCACGGCCTAACATCCCATCCGACGGACGGCGGCCTTTCCAAGCCCATCGGTGTCCCCTATTGACCGTGGGCGGGGCGGGGAATTTTGCGGAGATAAATCTCAACGCTGACTCAGCTGGGACTCGAACCTGGGAACTACAGATTACGAGCCTGGCGCGCTACCGACTGAGCCACCTCCACCGCAGAAGTATTGGGAGTCGGTAGGACGCTGTTCTGCATTACCCAAGTTCGTGTACCACGCACCAGCGTTGAAATTTATCTCCTCAAATCTTGCCGCCCTGCCCTCGGTCAGTAGGGGATGCAGGTTGGCTTGGAAGCCGACGTCCGTCGGATGGGACGTTAAACCGTGGTCCTCATGTGCAGGAGAGCCATACTCTGTGCACTAGCGTGTTTAGAGAACACGCCGGATGGCCTTGATAGGAGGCTACCATCTGTCACGTAACAGATGTCCAGTGGGTCATCTCCCCCAACCTTCTCTGAGCTTTCGGGAACTTTGTGACCTGACCGTTTAGCCTATTGTGTGCAAAAAAGTGCCCTGAGTTGGGTTGGGTTGTTTTACCTCTGAGCGGCACTTTTTTGCACACAATGGGCTAAATGGCCAGGTCACATGGACCCCGAAGGCTCAGAGAAGGCTGGGGGATGGGACCCACTGGAACAGCTGTTGGGAGACAGATGGTAGCCTCCCGTCAAGGCCATCCAGCGTGTTCTTTAACGTGCACAGGGTATGGCTCTCCCGCACACGGGGCCACGGCTTAACGTCCCATCCGACGGACGGCGGCCTTTCCAAGCCCATCGGTGTCTCCTACTGACCGTGGGCAGGGTGGGGAATTTTGCGGAGATAAATCTCAACGCTGACCCAGCTGGGACTCGAACCTGGAAACTACAGATTATGAGCCTGGCGCGCTACCGACTGAGCCATCCCCGCCCTTAAATTAAGGGAAACAGTTATCGCTGCAAGTATTACATGTACTAAAATGAAAGAAACAGTTATTCTATATCACAAGGCACCATGAAATTTTGTTGTGACGAAACATATATGGGTGATCCTGTTACGAAAACTCAACTGATATTCGTGCCTCAAAATATTATGCAAATGTTAAAACGGATACGCACAGCTCACTTGCATCATCATGTATGCATACATATTTTAAACCTGAATACGAAAATCCATATGCTGTATAAATCCTTTACGTGTGGAGCAATATGCAACTGGGGAAACTTCAAACGTTCTCGAAATCTTGCAAGCGTGTTACAGCTGCGATGCCCACATACTGGATAGAAGTAGCTGTATTAATTGATGTAGCAATGTTTCTCTCTCAACACTGAACAGTGACACCATTGGGATTCAGTCCTTCTGAGTAAATATTCTAATATTACAAGAATATCGAACTTTATATTTTCAAAACAACCGAACAGCGAATAGAGGAATATCATTCATCTATTGACATTCTAATATTGTTGGTCGATTGCTCTAAAATCAGAGGGGATCTGTGGGATGTCCAAGGGACCTTGGGGCGGGGGTGGCTCTGTCGGTAGCGCGCCAGGCTCGTAATCTGTAGTTCCCAGGTTCGAGTCCCAGCTGTATCAGCGTTGAGATTTATCTCCGCAAAATTCCACGCCCTGCCCACGGTCAGTAGGAGACACCGATGGGCTTGGAAAGGCCGCTGTCCGTCGGATGGGACGTTAAGCCATGGCCCCGTATGCGGGAGAGCCATACCCTGTGCACGTTGAAGAACACACTGGATGGCCTTGACGGGAGGCTACCATCTGTCTCCCAACAGCTGTTCCAGTGGGTCCCCTCCCCCAACCTTCTCTGAGCCTTCGGGGTCCATGTGACCTGGCCATTTAGACCATGATGTGCAAAAAAGTGCCGCTCAGAGGTAAAAAAACCCAACCCAACATAAGGGACCTTCCGAGAATGCTAATAAAGATAAAGAAAGTGAAAAGTTATTAAACATGTGCATTATATGACGCATTTTAAACTTTTTTTAAAACTACAATGGAAATCTTTTTTTACATTTTTCCGGCTCGATTGGGTCGCCAGTCTCCTCCCCCCCCCCCCCATACACACACTTCCGTCCTTAATTTTTTTCTAGATTCGGGCTTGAACAAGGTAAACTTTCATATTCAGATCAACTGCAATAAAGTATCCAGTGGAATATATTTCATTGGAAATCTGCATTCCCCACTGCACTTGATTAAACAGCGTTTCTTTCAGTAACAAGGGACGGGGTAGTTCAGTCGGTAGCGCGTCAGACTCGTAATCTGTAGTTCCCAGGTTCGAGTCCCAGCTGGGTCAGCGTTGAGATTTATCTCCGCAAAACTCCCCGCCCTGCCCACGATCAGTAGGGGACACCGATGGGCTTGGAAAGGCCGCCGTCCGTCGGATGGGACGTTAAGCCGTGGCCCCGTGTGCGGGAGAGAGCCATACCCTGTGCACGTTAAAGAACACGCTGGGTGGCCTTGACGGGAGGCTACCATCTGTCTCCCAACAGCTGTTCCAGTGGGTCCCCTCCCCCAACCTTCTCTGAGCCTTCGGGGTCCTTGTGACCTGGCCATTTAGCCCATAGTGTGCAGAAAAGTGCCGCACAGAGCTAAAACAAACCAACCCTTTCAGTAACAAGTCTGTACTTTCGAAGCTCAGGCATTAGATACGTTAGCTTTGTAGTCAACGATGATTTGTGAAAGTAAACCCATGTGTACTTTTGTATGTCGCGGTGTTTGTAATAAGTGTTAGTTATTCTGAATCCATTGAGTTTACTTACCTGTAGGAGACATTGCCGGTTGTCAATGCAGCTACCAATACCAAAAGGACTTATCAGCCCTCCCCAAAGGTCAGAGTCAGTACCAACTTTGGCATTGAAGTCACCTAGAACAAGGGTAATATCTCCTTTCTTGACAGAATTCAAAATATCCTGAAGTTGTCTGTAAAACCTATCCTTCTCATCCTCATTGGGGGCATAACAGCAGATAACATTCAAGTCTTTAATGCTTGTCTGAAATTTTGCTGTAAGAAACCTTTCATTAATGCACTCACATCCTAGAAGAGCATCACTAGCATGTCTGCTGAGCAGCAGACCCACGTCTTGGTGATGCTTTCCATCCTCCCTTCCTGTAAAGAGAAATTTAAAGTTATTTTTAAGTATCTCACCTTTACCTGTCCATCTGGTCTCTTGCAAGCCTAGAATATCTAGGTTATAGCGCTGGATTTCCTGCATGAGGACATCAAGAGAATAATCTCTATGTAATGTCCTCACGTTCCACGTTCCTGAAGAGAGAAAATGATTAGTACGATTTTTAAAGAAATTAGGTTTATTGAGATAGGTAGGGCCAACAATATCAAACAGCCCCCTGATCGCAGGCATGGGGCAAAGACCTGTTCCTCCTCCGCTAAAGGCTGAAGTCACCGATGCTGGTAGGAACTTCAGGCACCACCTTTTCAAGTGGACTTTTTCAAGAGCCATATGGCCTGCCTGAGACACAATACTCCAGTTTAGGCTTGACGATGCCCAACTAGCTAAGTAAGGTTCAGGTACCTGCGATGGCCTCTGATTAGGATTATCCACCAGCTGATATAAGGTATCCCATGCCTCTGTTCACTTAGTGCTGGCATAGTAAATATTAACATGCAATTCTAAACATATTTGATTATTTTCGTATGATCAACTTGCAAATCTTTTAAATTAGTACAAAATTTATAGCACATAAATAAATAGCCCTTCAAGCAGCTGCTTGCCACAGAGGTCTGACAGGAACCTATCAGTTTAATACGCCATTGTAGAAGGTCTGTGAGGATGGCGATATCTCAGCAGAGTACAAAATTTACCTAATTTTAATAGTTTTAGAATGTAAATACTTTTTTACAAATAATATTCAGTTTGTGTTTAAATTATTATATATTGGTAATAGTTTTTTATGTTGGCAAAATGAAGTTAATATTATTTAGTCAAATATTTCCAAAATACGAATTTTTACTCTATTGGAATCATTAATTGTTTTCTCAATTGCATCCTACTGAGTTTGCAGTTTTTAATTCTTTGTTATTAATAAAAATGCATTCAAATATAAATTGAATAATATCACAATGTCAATTACACATTGTACATTCTGGAAATAGTAAAATTATCTATATATCCATTAGTTGCAAATGTTATTTAGAATAAGAGCACATAGCTTCTGTCAGATCTCTGTGGCAAGTAGCTTCTTGAGGAGTTTTTTATATTTATTTACTTAGTATTAAGGGTTGGGTTGTTTTACCTCTGAGCGGTACTTTTTTGCACACCATGGGCTAAATGGCCAGGTCACATGGACCCCGAAGGCTCAGAGAAGGTTGGGGGAGGGGACTCACTGGAACAGCTGTTGGGAGACAGATGGTAGCCTCCCGTCAAGGCCATCCAGCGTGTTCTTTAACGTGCACAGGGTATGGCTCTCCCACACACGGGGCCACGGCTTAACGTCCCATCCGACGGACGGCGGCCTTTTCAAGCCCATCGGTGTCCTCTACTGACCGTGGACAGGGCGGGGAATTTTGCGGAGATAAATCTCAACGCTGACCCAGCTGGGACTCGAACCTGGGAACTACAGATTACGAGCCTGGCGCGCTACCGACTGAGCCACCCCCGCCCCTTTTGTATTAAGTACCTGCTACCTATTACATTTATTCCATGAATAATAACGAAGTAAATTTCTATTCCAAATAATCCAATCATTATTACAAATTATTGCCTGCATATTCTACTTTTTGTGAGCCGTCCCATGGCTGAGTGGTTAGCGCGCTTGGCTACTGATCTAAGGGACCTGGGTTCGAGCCCCGGGTAAGGCATGGATGTGTGTCGTTTTTCTGCTGAGGTCCTGCCATCCTCTCAGATCTTCTACTATGGCATATGAACTGACATGCTCCTGTCAGACCTCTGTGGCAAGCAGCTGCTTGAGGGGGTATTTATTTATTTTTTATTCTACTTTAAAGAACAATAAAATTTCCGTGCTTGGCTACTGATCTAAGGGACCTGGGTTCGAGCCCCGGGTAAGGCATGGTTGTATGTGTCGTTTTTCTGCTGAGGTCCTGCCAGGCTCACAGACCTTCTACTATGGCATATAAACTGACAGGCTCCTGTCAGACCTCTGTGGCAAGCAGCTGCTTGAGGAGGTATTTATTTATTTTTATTTTTTTAATCGTACATTTGAACTTTACTTTTCCTCCAATGTTTTCAATGAATAAAACCTGAGGTATTAATTATTTTCCAACAAACAATTGAGCTTAAACGCAAATGAAACATACCAAATACTTCTTAGGAGTGATTTTTGAAGTAGTTTATAAATAATAAAGCAAGATACTTTGCAGAAATAATAACCTAATAGAGTATGACTCTTTGTGGGTGTAATTATGCGTATGAAGACAATTTTTGTACAATATTTTACTCATAGCACATGATGTACAGTCGCTAAAAAAAGTATCCGAACACTATGGCTGATTACAGAATTCAGAAAAATACCTTCGTGTCACGTGACACGAAGGTTCCCAGATCACTAATTTCTAAAAAAAATCATTGCCAGATATTTTTCTGAATTCTGTAATCAACCATAGTGTTCGGATACTTTTTTGAGCGACTGTACAAAAGATTAGTGTTTACAATAAAATCTTTTACGTTAACACACTATATATATATACTTTTTCTCTCCAATAGTTCAATCATTAGGGACACAGGTTTTTAAACACTAAAGTAAAGAGTAAATTATTTAAATTTTAATTTTGGGCAAATAGCAAAGATTCAGTATTGTCAAAAGTTAATAATCATAATATTACTTGTTTATCTCCGCAAAACTCCCCGCCCTCGGTCAATAGGGACACCGATGTGTTTGCAAAGGTCGCTGTCCGTCGGATGGGACGTTAAGCCGGGACTCCTTCTGCACGTTTAAGAAGCGCTTGATGGCCTTGACGGGAGGCAATCATCTATCTCCCAACAGCTCTTCCATTGGGTCGCCTCCGACAACCTTCTCTGAACACTATGAGTCCTTCTGACATGGTCATTTAGCCCATTGTGTAAAAAAGTGCCCTCAGAGGTAGCACAAATCCTTCCCGAACCTTCTTGGGGTCTTTATGACCTACACATTTAGCCCATTGTGTGCAGAAAAGTGCCGCTCAAAGGAAAAACAACCCAACCCCTTCCTCAACCTTCGGTAAACCTTTCTGACGTGGCCGTTTAGCCCATTTTGTGCAGAAAAATGTCGCTGAGAAGTAAAACAACCCAATACATTTTACAACCTTCTCTGTGCCCTTTTGGGTCCTTTGCTCATTGTATGCAGAAAATGTCAGCTCAAAGGAAAAACAACTGAACCCTTTCCCGTCAGCCTACTCTGAGTTCTTGGGGACCTTGTGACCTGGCAGTTTTGTCCATTGTGTAAATAAAATAGTGCTGGTCAGAGTTAAAATAACCCACCTCAAAACTGTTGGGTTGTTTTACCTCTGAGCGGCACTTTTTTGCACACCATGGGCTAAATGGCCAGGTCACACACCATGGGCTAAATGGCCTCCCCCAACCTTCTCTGATCCCGAAGGCTCAGAGAAGGTTGGGGGAAGGGACCCACTGGAACAGCTTTTGGGAGACAGATGGTAGCCTCCCGTCAAGGCCATCCAGCGTGTTCTTTAACGTGCACAGGGTATGGCTCTCCCACACACGGGGCCACGGCTTAACGTCCCATCCGACGGACGGCGGCCTTTCCAAGCCCATCGGTGTCCCCTACTGACCGTGGGCAGGGCGGGGAATTTTGCGGAGAAAAATCTCAACGCTGACCCAGCTGGGACTGGAACCTGGGAACT
This sequence comes from Ryuthela nishihirai, assembly GCA_038380435.1. NCBI lineage: Eukaryota > Metazoa > Arthropoda > Arachnida > Araneae > Heptathelidae > Ryuthela > Ryuthela nishihirai. The sequence goes on from JAWZYU010000604.1 coordinate 25,073, forward strand.
ACAGATTACGAGCCTGGCGTGCTACCGACTGAGCCACCCCCGCCCCATACAGAAAAGTAATAGCTAAAAAAATGCAATTACGCTTCTTTTCCCCTCAGAAACAGTTTACCTGGAAATAAGGTTTTCCGTCGACTATCCATCCTGTCACAACGTCACAGCCATCCATTCCGCCATTGCGCGATAAACCAAATCCGATGCACCCTCTGGTGGCAACCTCCACCTTAAAAACCACGCTGTCTTTTCTTATGTTCCAGTAGAGATGATAAAGTCCTTTTCCGTCCAGAACAGAATGATGATGCCACTCATCCAAAGAAGCATCTCCTCTGTTAGTATTGAGTAGAAACAGCAAACTAAGCGTTGTTAGTGAGACATGCAACATGACTGTCAGTTGCCTCGAAGTGAAAGAGACGTTCTCTCTGCTACCACCATAACTTAGCAGCCCAAGTAGAGGTGTTCTCGTTGAATTCACCTGCCAGATGCCAGTGATAGATCGAGAAGAAGGAGCAGATTTATTTGAAGAGATCACGTGGCATGGTTTTGCTAACCTGCAGTCGATGTAGTCATTCGTTTGCACAGCTGGACTGTAGCGTTAGGAAAGAGATATGTATGTTTATCATTTCTCTTAACTCCTCACTCTAAAAATAACAAATTTTGTTTTCAGAAGGATATGCTTCCTTAAGGATGTAGAAATTTTAATATTACTTTGTGATTTCCGAACACTAGGTTGGTTTATTTTTTGCACACAATCGGGGCTCGTAATTTGCAGTTTCCAGGTTCGAGTCCCAGCTGCGTCAGCTTTGATACCTTTGAGTATTTTGAGCAGTATTTGTCAGAAATATTTTGAAATTTTGTGATGCGATGGGTCTTTGAAATCAAAAGTCATATTCAGACCTTCCAATGGTAGAAAGCGAAATGTTGATACATGGAGTATTTTGGGCAGTATTTGTAAAATATTTTGAAATATTCTGATGCGAAGGATCCTTAAAGATCAGAAGTCATATTCAGACCTTCCAATGATAGAGAGCTAAAAATTAATGCTGGGGGTATTTTGGGCAGTAGTTGTCAGAAATATTTCGAAATTTTGTGATGCGATGGTTCCTTTGAGAGCAGAAGTCATATTCAGATCTTTCAATGGTAGAGAGCTAAAGGTGTATGCCTAGGGGTATTTTGGGCAGTAGTTGTCAGAAATGTGTTGAAATTCTGTGATTGCGATGGGTCCTCCAAGGTAAAAAGTCATATTCAGATATTTCAATGATAGAGAGCTAAAAGTTGATGCCTGGGGGTATTTTCGGCAGTATTTATCAAAAATATTTTGAAATTTTGTGATGCGATGGGTCCTTTGAAATCAGAAGTCATATTTAGATATTCCAATGGTAGAGAGCGAAAAGTTGATACACGGCGGTATTTTGGGAAGTAGTTGTCAGAAATATTTCGAAATTTTATGATGCGATGGGTCCTTTGAGATCAGAAGTCATATTTAGATCATCCAATGGTAGAGAGCTAAAAGTTGATACCTTTGAGTATTTTGAGCAGTATTTGTCAGAAATATTTTGAAATTTTGTGATGCGATGGGCCTTTGAAATCAAAAGTCATATTCAGACCTTCCAACGGTAGAAGGCGAAATGTTGATACATGGAGTATTTTGGGCAGTATTTGTAAAATATTTTGAAATTTTCTGATGCGAAGGATCCTTAAAGATCAGAAGTAATATTCCGACCTTCCAATGATAGAGAGCTAAGAGTTAATGCTGGGGGTATTTTGGGCAGCAGTTGCCGGAAATGTTTCGAAATTTTGTGATGCGTTGGGTCCTTTAAGATCAGAAGTCATATTCAGACCTTCCAATGATAGAGAGCTAAAAGTTGATGCCTGGGAGTATTTTGGGCAGTAGTTGTCAGAAATATTTGGAAATTTTGTGATGCGATGGTTCCTTTGAGAGCAGAAGTCATATTCAGATCTTTCAATGGTAGTGAGCTAAGTGTTGATGCCTGGAGGTGTTTTGGGCATGTTGATGTCAGACATGTGTTGAAATTTTGTAATGCGATGGTTCTTTTAAGAGCAGAAGTCATTTTCAGATCTTCCAATGGTAGAGAGCTAAAGGTGTATGCATAGTGGTATTTTGGGCAGTAGTTGTCAGAAATGTGTTGAAATTCTATGATTTCGATGAGTCCTCCAAGGTAAAAAGTCATATTCAGATATTTTAATGATAGAGAGCTAAAAGTTGATGCCTGGGAGTATTTTGGGCAGTAGTTGTCAGAAATATTTCGAAATTTTGTGATGCGATGGTTCCTTTGAGAGCAGAAGTCATATTCAGATCTTTCAATGGTAGAGAGCCTGTTGATGCCTGGGGATATTTTGGGTAGGTTGATGTCAGACATGTGTTGAAATTTTGTATTGCAATGGTTCCTTTGACAGCAGAAGTCATTTTCAGATATTCCAATGGTAGAGAGCTAAAAGTTGATTTTAATTGTTTCTCTTAACTCCTCATTCTAGAGAGGGTGGGGGCGGGGGTGGATCAGTCGGTAGCGCGCCAGGCTCGTAATCTGCAATTCCCAGGTTCGAGTCCCAGCTGGGTCAGCGTTGAGATTTATCTCCGCAAAATTCCCCGCCCTGTCTACGGTCAGTAGGGGACACCGATGGTCTTAGAAAGGCCGCCGTCCGTCGGATGGGACGTTAAGCCGTGGTCCCGTGTGTGGGAAAGCCATACCCTGTGCACGTTAAAAAACACGCTGGATGGCCTTGACGGGAGGCTACCATCTGTCTCCCAACAGCTGTTACATTGGGTCCCCTACCCCAACCTTCTCTGAGCCTTCGGGGTCCATGTGACCTGGCCATTTAGCCCATGGTGTACAAAAAAGTGCCGCTCAGAGGTAAAACAACGCAACCCTCACTCTAAAAATAGAAAATTTTGTTTTCAGAAGGATATACTTCCTTAAGGATGTAGAAATTTTAATATTACTTTGTGATTTCCGAACACTAGGTTGGTTTATTTTTTGCACACAATGGGGGCTCGTAATTTGCAGTTTCCAGGTTCAAGTCCCAGCTGCGTCAGCTTTGAGATTCATCTCCGCAAAACTCCCCGCCCTGTCCCCGGTCAGTAGGGGACACCTATGAGCTTGGAAAGACCATCGTCCGTCTGATGGGGCATTAAGCCGTGGCCCCGTGAATGGGAGAGTCATACCCTCTGCACGTTAAAGAACACGCTGGATGGCCTTGACGGGAGGCTACCATCTGTCTCCCAACAGCTGTTCCAGTGGGTCTCCTCCCCCAACCTTCTCTGAGCCTTCGGGGTCCTTGTGACCTGGCCATTTAGTCCATGGTGTGCAAAAACAGTGACCCTCAAAAGTAAAACAACTCAACCCAACCCAACACACAATGGACTAAATGGTCAGGTCATAAGGATATCAAAAGCTCAGAGAAGGTTAGGGAAAGGGAATATACTGTATTCCTGTTAAGGTTGGGTTGTTTTACCTCTGAGCGGCAGATACTTTTACACACAGTTGTCGGGGGCGGGGATGGCTCAGTCGGTAGCGCGCCAGGCTCGTATTCTGTAGTTCCCAGGTTCGAGTCCCAGCTGGGTCAGCGTTGAGATTTATCTCCGCAAAATTCCCCGCCCTGCCCACGGTCAGTCGGGGACACCGATGGGCTTGGAAAGGCCACCGTCCGTCGGATGGGACGTTAAGCCGTGGCCCCGTGTGTGGGAGAGCTATACCCTGTGCACGTTAAAGAACACGTTGGATGGCCTTGACGGGAGGCTACCATCTGTCTCCTAACAGCTGTTCCAGTGGGTCCCCTGCCCCAACCTTCTCTGGGCCTTCGGGGTCCATGTGACCTGGCCATTTAGCCCATGGTGTGCAAAAAAGTGCCTCTCAGAGGTAAAACAACCCAACCCAACCCACACAGTTGTCTAAATTATCAAATCATAAGGACCCCGAAAGCTCGGAGAAGCTTGGGGGAGCAGATCCACTGGAACAGCTGTTGGGAGACAGATGGTAGCTTCCCGTCATGACCATCCAGCGTGTGCTTAACGTACACAGGGTATGGCTCTCCCGCACGCGGAGCCACGGCTTAAGTCCACAGAGTATGGCTCTCTCGCACGCGGAGCCTCTTCTTAACGTCCCATCCGATGGACGGCGGCCTTTCCGAGCCCATCGGTGTCCCCTGCTGACCGTGGACATGGCAATGAGTTTTGCGGATATAAGTATTCCTCTTACGAGGCAGATATTTAGTTTCTGAGCGGCACCTTTTTTTACACACAATGGGCTAAATGTCCAGCTCATAATGATCCACAAGGGCTCAGAGAGGGCTGAGGGAGGGAACCACTGGACGGCTGTTAGGAGAGAAATGGTGCTTCCTATCAAGGCTATCCAGCGTGTTCTTTAACGCGCACTGGATATGGGTCTCCTGAACACGGGGCCATGGCTTAACATCCCATCCGACGGACGGTAGCTTTCCTAGCCTATCAGCGTCCCCTACTGACCAAGGGCAGGGGGAGAGTTTTGCGCAGATAGGTTGGGTTGGGTTGTTTTACCTCTGAGCGGCACTTTTTTGCACACCATGGGCTAAATGGCAAGGTCACATGGACCCCGAAGGCTCAGAGAAGGTTGGGGGAGGGGACCCACTGGAACAGCTGTTGGGAGACAGATGGTAGCCTCCCGTCAAGGCCATCCAGTGTGTTCTTTAACGTGCACAGGGTATGGCTCTCCCGCACACGGGGCCACGGCTTAAAGTCCCATCCGACGGACGGCGGCCTTTCCAAGCCCATCGGTGTCCCCTACTGACCGTGGGAAGGGCGGGGAATTTTTGCGGCGATAAATCTCAACGCTGACCCAGCTGGGACTCGAACCTGGGAATTACAGATTACGAGCCTGGCGTACTACCGACTGAGCCACCCCCGCTCCCTTCTCGTCCGTGACAGGACATTGCGCAAATAAATCTCAAAGGTGGCGCACGTGGCACTCGAACCTAGGAACTGCAGATTACGAGTCTGCCGATATTACCGATTGAGCCCCCCCTCCCCCGTCCCCTTTTTGAAAGTGAGTAGAAATGCGATTATTACATTAGTTGAAGCAACATTCCTGGACTCACTCTCTTCATCACCTGGCTTGGGTTGTTTTACCCCTGAGGGCAATTTTTGCACCCAATGGGAAAATGGTCAAGACTCAAGGACCCCGAGGGTTCAGAGAGGTGATTCTCTGAAACAGCTGTTGGGAGACAGATGGTAACTTGCCGTCAAAGCCATCCAGCGTGTTTCCTAACGTGTACATAATGCTCTCCTGCTCACGGGCCCACTGCTTAAGGTCCCATCCGACCGCCTTTCCAAGCCCATCGGTGTCCCGTACTGATCGAAAGCAGAGCAGAAAGTTTGGTAGAGATAAATCTCAACGCTGGCCCAGCTGGGACTCGAACCAGGGAACTGCAGATTACGAACCTGTCAAGCTACCGACTGAGCTACCTGCAGCCCGTATATGAGTGATTCTGGCCACCGTATCTATGGGGATGTGACATCTCTAGTACCAGAGAAAAAGGGATTACAGATGGTTCAATCGGTAGCGCGCCAGGCTCGTAATCTGCAATTCTCATGTTCGAGTTTCAACTACGCCATCATTCAGAGTTATCTCCATCCCCACACTTTCCTCACTCAGAAAGGGGACACCTGCTGACTTTTAAACTATGCACTCAGTCATAAAGAGAACACCGGCAGGCTTGGAAACTGCCTCAGTCACAAAGGGGACAACGGCAGGCTTGGAAAATCTGCTCTCAGTCATAAAGAGGGACACTAGCAGGCTTGGAAAATCTGCTCTCAGTCATAAAGGGGGACACTAGCAGGCTTGAAAACTCTGCCCTTGTCATAAAGGGAACACTGGCAGGATTGGAAACTCTGCCCTCGTCATAAAGGGAACACTGGCAGGATTGGAAACTCTGCCCTCAGTCATAAAGGGGGACACCAGCAAGCTTCGGAACTCTGCCCTCAGTCATAAACGGGGACACCAGCAGGCTTGAAAACTCTGCCCTCAGTCATAAAAGGGACACAGGCAGACTTGGAAAGTCTGCCCTAAGTCATAAAGGAGGACACTGGCAGGATTGGAAACTCTGTGCTCAGTTATAAAGGGGACACTGGCGGATTTGGAAACTCTGCACTCAGTCATAAAGGGGGACACCGGCAGGATTGGGAACTCTGCCCTCAGTTATAAAGGAGACACTGGCAGGATTGGAAACTGTGCACTCAGTCATAAAGGGGGACATCAGCAAGCTTGGGAACTCTGCCCTCAGTCATAAAAGAGGACACTGGCAGGCTTGAAAATTCTGCCCTCAGTCATAAAAGAGGACACTAGCAGGCTTGAAAACTCTGCCCTCAGTAATAAAGAGGGACACCAGCAAGCTTGGGAACTCTGCCCTCAGTCATAAAAGGGGACACTAGCTGGCTTGAAAACTCTGCCCTCAGTCATAAAAGGGACACAGGCAGACTTGGAAACTCTGCCCTCAGTCATAAAGGAGGACACTGGCAGGATTGGAAACTCTGTGCTCAGTTATAAAGGGGACACTGGCGGATTTGGAAACTCTGCCCTCAGTCATAAAAGGGACACAGGCAGACTTGGAAACTCTGCCCTCAGTCATAAAGGAGGACACTGGCAGGATTGGAAACTCTGCACTCAGTCATAAAGGGGACACTGGCGAATTTGGAAACTCTGCACTCAGTCATAAAGGGGGATACCGGCAGGATTGGAAACTCTGCCCTCAGTTATAAAGGGGGACACTAGCAGTCTTGAAATCTCTACCCTCAGTCATAGAGGTGACACCTGCGGGCTTGGAAACCATGATTTCAGTCATAAAGAGGACACAACAAGCTTAGAAACTGTGTCCTAAGTCATAAAGGGGACACCAGCGGGCTTGGAAACTCTGATTTCGGTCACAAAGGGAACACCGGCGAGCAAAGAAATTCTGCCATCCATCGGATGGAACGTTATACCATGGCCCGTGTGTAGAAGAGTCATACCCTCTGCACGTTAAAGAACAAAATATCTGTCTTTGATTGTATGCTACCATAGGTACTTTTCCCCCTGTCTCCCATGGTACAGAGGGAGGGAGAGCTCAGTCGGCAGCGCGCCAGGCTCTATCTGCAGTTCCAGGTTCGAGTCCCGCCTGGTCCAGCGTCGAGATTTACCCCTGCAAAACTCCGCGCCCTGCTCTCGGTCAGTAGGGGACATCAATGGGCTTGAAAAGGCCGCCCTCTCTCGGGTGGGACGTTAAGTCGTGGTTCCATGTGCGGGAGAGCCATACCCTGTATACGTTATAGAACACGCTGGATGGCCTTGACGGGAAACTACCATCTGTCTCCTAACAGCTGTCCAGTGAATTCCCTCCCCAAACCTTCTCTGAGCCCTTGAAGTCTTTGTGACCTGACCATTTAGCCCATTGTCTGCAAAAAGTGCCACTCAGAGGTAAAACAACCCAACCTATCCCCCAAACTTCTATCAGCCAATGGGGTCCTTTTTACGATTGCTATTTAGCTCACTGAGTGCAAAAAAAGAGTGCCGCTCAGATATTAAACAGCCCATGAAAATTAAACTTAAATTGAAAAACATTTTGTGGAAATATCTAGTTACAGCTAATTGCAAAAATTTTGCAACACCTTTACAAATGAGCTTGTTTCTGATGAAAAAAAAGATGAAATGTTTTTGAGTAGAGGAAAATTCGATTTTTTTAATGAGCTATTTTTGAGTGAGAGAAAAGTGATTTTTTTTTATTTTTATGAGCTATTTTTGAGTTTCGAAGAATTGTATGTGTAAAAAAAATCCATAAGGAGATTCAAGGTTCAGAGCTTAGTATTTGAATCGAACCCAGTGGCCAGCTATTGGTACATCGATGAAAGTCTTCCATAAAGGTCATCCAGCTTGTTTTCAACGTCCATAAGATATGTCTCTCTGGGTTGTTGGGTTGTTTTACCTCTGAGCAGCACTTTTTTGCACACCATGGGCTAAATGGCCAGGTCACATGGACCCCGAAGGCTCAGAGAAGGTTGGGGGAGGGGACTCACTGGAAAAGCTATTGGGAGACAGATGGTAGCCTCCCGTCAAGGCCATCCAGCGTGTTCTTTAACGTGCATAGGGTATGGCTCTCCCACACACGGAGCCACGGCTTAACGTCCCATCCGACAGACGGCGGCCTTTCCAAGCCCATTGGTGTCCCCTACTGACCGTGGGTAGGGTGGGGAAATTTTGCGGAGGTAAATCTCAACGCTGACCCAGCTGGGACTCGAACCTGGGAACTACAGATTACGAGCCTGGCGCGCTACCGACTGAGCCACCCCCGCCCCCTGTCTCTCTGGCACACAGCACCAAGGTTAACCATCCCATCATTATCTGTGGTTTAGTAATTATATCGAATTTTAATTTTTTGAACTACTCATGGGATTCGCAATTATCTTTCAGTTTGGAATTCCTTATGAAATTGAGTTTTGAAAATTATTTCTTACCATTTTACAAGAGAGGCGGGGGTGACTCAGTTGGTAGCGCATCAGGCTCGTAATCTGTAATTCCCAGGTTCGAGTTCCAGTTGGGACAACGTTGAGATTTATCTCCGCAAAACTCCCCGCCCTGCCCACAGTTAGTAGGGAACACCAATGGGCTCGGAAAAGCCGCCGTCCATCGGATGGGACGTTAAATTGTGGCCGCATGTGCGGAAGTGCCATACCCTGTGCACGTTAAAGAACACTCTGGATGGCCTTGACGGAAGGCTAGCATCTGTCACCCAACAGCTGTCCAGTGGGCCCCCTCCCCTAAACTTCTCTGAGCCTTCGGGGTCCTTGTGACCTCGCCATTTAACCCATTATGTGCAAACAAATGCCGTTCACAGGTAACCCAACCCAACTATTTTACAAGAAGGTATGGATGATGATATCAACTTTCGCAACATTTATGATAAATGCTAAAAAGGTTTGGATAAATTTCCGAAAGTCACCCTTTTGGAATCATTTCCTGGTTGATAGTATTCATTACAAAGCCCGGATCAAAAACGAATAAAATAAATTAATTTAAATAAGGAGGAGAGTAGGAAGATATTTAATTTCCACTGTAGTATAACATTCGCTTTCTGTCTTAGAGATCCAAAAAAAAAATGTTGTTAAAAAAATGTGTGAAATATGCATAAGTTTAATAATTTTTTGCCCCCATTACTCTTCTATATTTAGAAAAGGGATACCGGAGGCCTTTTCTAGCCCATCGGTATTCCTTTTCTCACAGAGAGCACAGTTGGTACTCGAATTGGCAACTGCGGATTACGAGTCTGCCGAGTTACCGCCTCCGCCTCTGATGCAACGGATATTACACGTGTCGTGTGTGGCATGCCTCGCTGTAGTCAGCGAAAGTGTGTATCGTGTGGCAACCTCGTTTTCTCAGTGAACGAGTGTGTCGGTGGATAGCAGGGTAGGTCGTGAAAATAGATGTGTCAATCGTTTAAACAGGAGATGCAGTCACGTGTGCAAAAGCGTCAGCGCCTGTGAGCTTAAGCGTGGTGGGCATCTTCGCACCAGCAGGTGATGCTAACATGTGAGGTAAACAGGAAAGGCAAATTTTTACATTGAAATCCTGTAAGAGTTCAGCAGCTGCCAAGATGAAGTACACTCCAAAAACAAAGACTATGAGACAGAAAGAATGACTCATCGGCTGAGAAACTTTACGAAATTTCGGATCCGACGGGTCCTTCGACGTCAAAGGTCAATATTAGATAAATCTCTAATACAGACCTAAAAAATGTTTTTTTTGCACCATATATCTCACAAATGTTCCGAAATTTGGGATTCGATGGGTCCTTTAAGGTCAGGAGTGATATTTAGACCTGCCGATGGTAGACAGCTAAAAGTTCGTGCTTGGGGGTATTTTGGTAAGGTTGATGTCAGAAACGTGTTGAAATTTTATGATGCGATGGGTCCTCTAAGATAAAAAGTCACATTTACGTCTACCAATGGTGGAGAGCTAATGGTTGGCGCCTAGGGATATTTCGGGCAGTAGTTTTCAGAAATATTTGCTACTTTGTAATGCGCTGGGTCGTTTGATATCAAAAAGTCATACTCAGATGCTTCAATGGTAGAGAACTAAAGGTTGATGCCTGGGGTTATTTTGGACACGTTGATGTCACAAATATTTTGAAATTTTGTGATGCGATGAGTCCTTCAAGATCAAAAGTCATGTTTAGATCTACCAATGCTAGAGAGCTAAAAGTTGATGCCTCGGACTATTTTGGGGTATACTTGTCACAAATATTTTGAAATTTTGTGATACGTTGGGTCCTACAAGATCAAAAGTCATATTCAGATCTTCCAATAATAGAGAGTTAAAAGTTGATGCCTGAGTGTATATTGGGTAGTAGTTGTCAGAAATATTTTGAAATTTTGCGATGCGATAGGTCCTTTGTGAGCAGAAGTCATATTCCGATCTTCCAATGGTAGAGAGCTAAAAGTTGATGCCTGGGGGTATTTTGAGCAGTAGTTGTCAGAAATATATTGAAATTTTGTCATGCGATGTGCCCTTTGAGAGCAGAAGTCATATTCAGACCTTCCAATGGTAGAGAGCTAAAAGTTGATGCCTGGGGGTATTTTGAGCAATATTTGTCAGAAATATTTTGAAATTTTGTGATGCGATGACTCCTTTGAGATCAGAAGTCATATTTAGATCCTCCAATGGTAAAGAGCTGAAAGTTGATAACCTTTGAGTATTTGAGCAGTATTTGTCAGAAATATTTTGAAATTTTGTGATGCGATGGGCCTTTGAAATCAAAAGTCATATTCAGACCTTCCAATGGTAGAGAGCGAAATGTTGACACGTGGGGTATTTTGGGCAGTATTTGTAAAATATTTTGAAATTTTCTGATGCGAAGGATCCTTAAAGATCAGAAGTCGTATTCCGACCTTCCAATGATAGAGAGCTAAAAGTTAATGCTGGGGGTATTTTGGGCAGCAGTTGTCGGAAATGTTTCGAAATTTTGTGATGCGTTGGGTCCTTTAAGATCAGAAGTCATATTCAGACCTTCCAATGATAGAGAGCTAAAAGTTGATGCCTGGGAGTATTTTGGGCAGTAGTTGTCAGAAATATTTCGAAATTTTGTGATGCGATGGTTCCTTTGAGAGCAGAAGTCATTTTCAGATCTTTCAATGGTAGAGAGCTAAGAGTTGATGCCTGGAGGTGTTTTGGGCATGTTGATGTCAGACATGTGTTGAAATTTTGTAATGCGATGGTTCTTTTAAGAGCAGAAGTCATTTTTAGATCTTCCAATGGTAGAGAGCTAAAGGTGTATGCATAGGGGTATTTTGGGCAGTAGTTGTCAGAAATGTGTTGAAATTCTATGATTTCGATGAGTCCTCCACGGTAAAAAGTCATATTCAGATATTTCAATGATAGAGAGCTAAAAGTTGATGGCTGGGAGTATTTTGGGCAGTATTTATCAGAAATATTTTGAAATTTTCAGACGCGATGGGTCCTTTGAGATCAGAAGACATATTCAGATCTTCCAATGATAGATAGTTAAAAGTTAATGCTGGGGGTATTTTGGGCAGTAGTTGTCAGAAATTTGTTGAAATTCTGTGATGCGATGGGTCCTCTTAGGTTAAAAGTCATATTCAAATCTGCCAATGGTAGAGAGCTAAATGTCCATGCCTGGAGGTATTTTGGGCAGTAGTTGTCATAAATATTTTTCAATTTTGTGAGGCGATGGGTCCTTTGAGATCAGAAGTTATATTAAGATCTTCCAATGGTAGAGAGCTAAACGTTGATGCCTGGGGGTGTTTTGGGGAGTAGTTGTCAGAAATATTTTGAAAATTTATGATGCAATGGGTCCTTTAAAATCAGAAGCCATATTCAGACCTTCCAATGACAGAGACCGAAAAGTTGATGCTTGGACGTATTTTCGGAATGTTGATGTCAGAATTGTGTTGAAATTTTGTGATGCGATGGCTCCTTTGAGAGCACAAGTCATATTCAGATGCTTAATTGTAGAGCACTAAAAGCTTATACTTGGGGTTTTTTTGGGCAGGTTGATGTCAGAAATATTTTGAAATTTTTGGATGCGATGAATCCTACAAGGTCAAAAGTCATATTCTGATTTTCTAATGATAGAGAGCTAAAGGTTGATGCCTGGGGGTATTTTGGGCAGTATTTATCAGAAATATTTTGAAATTTTGTGATGCGATGGGTCCTTTGAGATCAGAAGTCATATTCAGACCTTCCAATGGTAGAGAGCGAAAAGTTGATACATGGCGGTATTTTGGGAAGAAGTTGTCAGAAATATTTTGAAAATTTTTGATGCGTTGGGTCCTTTAAGATCAGAAGTCATATTCAGACCTTCCAATGGTAGAGAGCTAAACGTTGATGCCTGGGGGTATTTTGGGCAGGTTGAGATCATAAATGTGCTGAAATTTTGTGACGTGATAGTTCCTTTGAGAGCAGCAGTCATGTTCAGATCTTTCAATGGTAGAGAGTTAAAATTTGATGCCGGGGGTATTTTGGGCAGTAGTTGTCAGAAATATTTTGAAATTTTGTGTTGCGATGGGTCCTTTAGAATCAAAAGTCATATTCAGACCTTTCAATGGTAGAGAGCGAAAAGTTGATACATGGCGGTATTTTGGGAAGTAGTTGTCAGAAATATTTTGAAAATTTTTGATGCGTTGGGTCCTTTAAGATCAGAAGTCATATTCAGACCTTCCAATGGTAGAGAGCTAAACGTTGATGCCTGGGGGTATTTTGGGCAGGTTGAGATCAGAAATGTGCTGAAATTTTGTGACGTGATTTGAGATCTGAGAGTGATTGATCTGCGTCCTTTGAGAGCAGCAGTCATGTTCAGTTCTTTCAATGGTAGAGAGTTAAAATTTGATGCCGGGGGTATTTTGGGCAGTAGTTGTCAGAAATATTTTGAAATTTTGTGTTGCGATGGGTCCTTTAAGATCAGAAGTCATATTCAGACCTTCTAATGATACAGAGTTAAAAGTTGATGCCTGTGGGTATTTTGAGCAGGTTATGTCAGAAATATGTTTGAAGTTTTGTGATGCGATGGTTTCTTTGAGACCAGAAGTCATATTTAGATCCTCCAATGGTAGAGAGCTAAAACTTGATGCCTGGGGGTATTTTGGGAAGTAGTTGTCAGAAATATTTCGAAATTTTGTGATGCGATGGCTCCTTTGAGATCAGGTAGAGAGTTAAAAGTTGATGCCTGGGGGTATTTTGAGCAGTATTTGTCAGAAATATTTTGAAATCTTGTGATGCGATGGGCCTTTGAAATCAAAAGTCATATTCAGACCTTCCAATGGTAGAGAGCGAAATGTTGATACATGGAGTATTTTGGGCAGTATTTGTAAAATATTTTGAAATATTCTGATGCGAAGGATCCTTAAAGATCAGAAATCGTATTCCGACCTTCCAATGATAGAGAGCTTAAAGTTAATGCTGGGGGTATTTTGGGCAGCAGTTGTCGGAAATGTTTCGAAATTTTGTGATGCGTTGGGTCCTTTAAGATCAGAAGTCATATTCAGACCTTCCAATGATAGAGAGCTAAAAGTTGATGCCTGGGGGTATTTTGGGCAGGTTGAGATCATAAATGTGCTGAAATTTTGTGACGTGATAGTTCCTTTGAGAGCAGCAGTCATGTTCAGATCTTTCAATGGTAGAGAGTTAAAATTTGATGCCGGGAGTATTTTGGGCAGTAGTTGTCAGAAATATTTTGAAATTTTGTGTTGCGATTGGTCCTTTAGAATCAAAAGTCATATTCAGACCTTTCAATGGTAGAGAGCGAAAAGTTGCTACATGGCGGTATTTTGGGAAGTAGTTGTCAGAAATATTTTGAAAATTTTTGATGCGTTGGGTCCTTTAAGATCAGAAGTCATATTCAGACCTTCGAATTATAGAGAGCTAAAAGTTGGTGCCTGGGTTATTTTGGGAAGGTTATGTCAGAATTGTGTTGAAATGTTTTCATGCGATGTGTCCTTTAAGATCACAGATCATATTTAGATCTATCAATGGCAGATAGCTAAAAGCTGATGCCAGGGGGGTATTTTAGGCACTAGTTATCAGAAATATTTCGAAATTTTGTGATGCGTTGGGTCCTTTAAGATCAGAAGTCATATTCAGACCTTCTAATGATACAGAGTTAAAAGTTGATGCCTGTGGGTATTTTGAGCAGGTTATGTCAGAAATATTTTTGAAGTTTTGTGATGCGATGGTTTCTTTGTGACCAGAAGTCATATTTAGATCCTCCAATGGTAGAGAGCTAAAACTTGATGCTTGTGAGTATTTTGGGAAGTAGTTGTCAGAAATATTTCGAAATTTTGTGATGCGATGGTTCCTTTGAGAGCAGAAGTCATATTCAGATCTTTCAATGGTAGAGAGATAAGTGTTGATGCCTGGGGGTATTTTGGGTAGGTTGATGTCAGACGTGTTGAAATTTTGTATTGCGATGGTTCCCTTGAGAGCAGAAGTCATTTTCAGATATTCCAATGGTAGAGAGCTAAACGTTGATGCCTGGGGTATTTTGGGCAGTAGTTTTCAGAAATATATTGAAATTTTGTGATGCGATGAGTCCTTTTTGAACAGAAGTTATAATCAGATCTTCCAATGGTAGAGAGCAAAAAGTTGATGCTTGGAGGTATTTTGGGCAGTAATTGTCAGAAATATTTTGAAGTTTTGTAATGTGATTGGTTCTTTGAGATCAGAAGTCATAATCAGATCTTCCAATGGTAAAGAACTAAAATTTAATGCCTCGAGGTATTATACACCGTAGTTGTCAGGAATATTTCCAAGTTTTTTGATGCGAAGGGTCCTTTAAGATCAGACGTCTTATTCAGACCTTCCATTGATAGAGAGCTAAAAGTTGATATCTGGGGGTGTTTTGGTCAGATTATGTCAGAAATGTGTTGAAATTTTGTGATGCGATGGTTCCTCTTAGGTCAAAAGTCATATTCAAATCTGCCAATGGTAGAGAGCTAAAAGCTAATGACTGAGGATATTTTTGGCCGTTATTTTCACAAGTATTTTGTAATTTTTAGATGTGACGATCCTCTGAGTGTTTTGTGATGTGATGGTCCTCTGAGTTTAAAAATCAAATTCAAATATACCAATAGTGGAGAGTTAAAATTTGGTGTTTGGGGGCGTTTTTCGCCGTATGTACATCCCAAAAAGACGAAAAAATCCAAATATCCCCGAAATTTTAGATGCAAAGGTGAAATTTCTGGACGTGTAAAAAATGGTGAATAGTACTATTTCGGTCAGTAGAAATCTTAAGAATTTTCAGTTCGAGTGTCATGTTAAAGGTGAAATAGAGGTCGGATAGACGGTCTTGAACACGCGAGGTGCCAACCGCACCTAATGATTACAATATACATTACAAATTTATTAATAATTAATTCATAGTATTAATTGCCAGATATAATTCGAAAGCGTACAAGGATGGGTACAAGGATGGGAAAGGAATCATATCCCCTCCCCAATCTCTTTTAGAATGCTAGCAGCTGGAAAAGAGGAGAAAACCCTCTAAATATCATTGGTATTTTTTAAGGAAATCTGTTGAAGACCTTTAAAAGGTAGAGGAACAGTATATTGTATACCACAACGACGTACTACTCGAACTTTCTCCAACTTTCTTTTCTTCATATTCGGGACAAAAATATATTGTTTTCCGTAATTAATAATCCAACCTGTGCTATGTCAATGGGAAGTTAAAGTCGAAGTTCTATAACTTCAATGATAGGTTTTTTCGTTTTTAAAAATGTGCCAACTTATAAAGATCTCAATCAAATGTGTCAATATCTCGATTTTCAACAATATTCGTTCAGTTGTTTTACCTCTGAGCGGCACTTTTTTGCACACCATGAGCTAAATGGCCAGGTCACATGGACCCCGAAGGTTCAGAGAAGGTTGGGGGAGGGGACCCACTGGAACAGCTGTTGGGAGACAGATGGTAAGTATTCGTTCAGTACTTAATGAGTTATGAAAGTTGGAATATTTAACGAAAACAATGACAGTTACAAAAATTTTGACTTCAGATTAAAACTTTTGATTAAAACTTTTGATTGAAACTTAGTAATAAGTATTTTATCGAAGTGCTTAATAAAATAAGTGTGTGATTTTGTAGTTTGTGTAAAGAATTCTTTCACTATTAAATGATTTTATATAAGTTGTTTAAAACTGGCATTGTTATAGTTAAATTAACTTATTATTCCAACTGTTTCATGTTTGCTTTACCTGTTTATATTTAATTACTTCTGTATGTTTTTCATACAGTATTAACAGAGAATAAAACATTTCATTCAGTCGGAAAATACATTCTGTTTACATTAAAAAAGGCAAACATTTTTCAATATTCTGACTTTAATTTTATTTCATAAAAGATGAAGCGATGCATATCGCATTGCGAAATAGAAAAGTTTTTGTTATCAACCATATTTGTGCACAAAAGCCTTTATTGTTGGAGAAACCAATTAAAATGCCCCAGGGCCACAATGTGGGGCAATTAAAATGCCCCCAATGCCACAATGTGGAATTTCTCCATTGGTTTACATTGCATTATCAGTTACAAAGCGAATTTGAGAGCGAAGCTAGAAAAACGATAACAGCAGTCATTACCACCGATGTGGAAAATTTTCCTCCATTATTCGTCTTCCTCTCTGATTTAGAAGATACATGTTTGTGACTATGATGATAAATTGCGGCACTCTCTTTCTGTAACATAAAGGTAGTAATTACATTCACGTTTATATTTTAATTTACTGAAGTAATCACAGAAAATCATTTAAAATGAACTAATACAATAATTCCATTTAAATAACAGGAAAAATGTATTCTCAGCTGCTTTTTATTTTCCTATTTTTTGTTTCATGTTGATGATAGAAATCATTAAACTACCACTACTATACTAAACGCGTTAACTGCAATGCAGTGAGAGTGAATAAAATTGTAAATATAATAGTTGAACGTTTTATTATTATCATTAAATAGTAATAATGGTTAGCGCGCTTAACTACTGATCTAAGGGACCTGGGTTCGAGCCCCGGGTAAGGCATGGCTGTTTGTGTCGTTTTTCTGCTGAGGTCCTGCCATCCTCTCAGACCTTCTTCTTTGGCATATAAACTGACAGGCTCCTGTCAGACCTCTGTGGCAAGCGGCTGCTTGAGGGGGTATTATATATTATTTATTATAATTTATGAAATAAAATTTAAAGAAATATTATTATTATTTAAAAAAATACCCGTTCGAGTAGTACAACACTTTACAGCGGTTACTTAAGTAATCAGACTGTAACAAGGTTTCAGAAAACATTCTCCTAGAAGAACACTGCTTGCTAATTGAAATGTAATTAATAAAGTTCAAAATATTGAGTCCAAAAAGTCTTCATAATATCAAACTAATTAAGTACGGATTTAATATTTGAATAAATGGTACCTAATCTTCAACAACATAGGATTCCTTCTTATCAGATAATTATCCATCCCAAATAAGGTTGGGTTGTTTTACATCTGAGCGGCACTTTTTTTGCACACCATGGGCTAAATGGTCAGGTCACATGGACCCCGAAGGCTCAGAGAAGGTTGGGGGAGGGGACTCACTGGAACAGCTGTTGGGAGACAGATGGTAGCCTCCCGTCAAGGCCAACCAGCGTGTTCTTTCACGTGCACAGGGTATGACTCTCCTGAACACGAGGCCACGGCTTAACGTCCCATCCGACGGACGGCGGCCTTTCCAAGCCCATCGGTGTCCCCCACTGACTGTGGGCAGGGCAGGGAATTTTGCGGAGATAAATCTCAACGCTGACCCAGCTGGGATTCGAACCTGGGAACTACAGATTACGAGCCTGGCGCGCTACCGACTGAACCAACCCCGCCTCCCATCCCAAATACTACTTTGAAGCTACGGTTAAATTGGTTCAATCCAAGCATTCAGAGGGGTTGAAGCCTGAAATTTTTCACAATTTCAAAATACATAAAGAGGTAATTATTATAAAGTGATTAAACAGCACTTTAGCGTCGAGCATGATAGGTATCTGCTATCAGAGATTAATAGTCCTGTTAAATGAGTTCAGTCCAAGCATTAACCGAAGCTGAAACCAAAAAGTTTTCATAATTTCAAAATACATAATGAGGCCCTTAGTATATAATAATTAAACATCACTATAATGTCCAACATGATAAGTACTATCTGCTATAATTAGGGATGAATAGTCCAGTTAAATGGGTTCATTCAAGTATTCACCAAAGTTGAACCCTGAAAGTCTTCACAATTTCAAAATACATAATGGGACACTTAGTATACAATAACTAAATAACACTATAACTCCCAGCATGATAGATGTCTGCTATCGAGGATTAAAAATCCTGTCGTTCTATTTTAAGAGCTATGAAAATAGGTGACCAGTAGCGCTAACAATGTAAATCGTAAATGTATTAAAAAATTTATATTATATAACATCAAACATAGACTGAATAAAACTTCTTCAGTTTAGGAATTTTCTTATAATTCTTGTTGTAACTAATAATATTGTTTTTTGCATGTTTGATATTAAATTATGATTAATATTTAAATCTTCAAGATAGTTTTTCAATTTCTTCGTAACCGTTCCATTTACAGATATCACTGGGGCGGGGTTGGCTCAGTCGGTAGCGCGCCAGGCTCGTAATCTGCAGTTCAAAGGTTCGAGTCCCAGCTGGATCAGCGTTGAGACTTATCTCCGCAAAATTCCCCGCCCTGCCCACGGTCAGTAGGGGACACCGATGGGCTTGGAAAGGCTGCCGTCCGTCGGATGGGACGTTAAGCCGTGGCTCCGTATGCGGGAGAGCCATACCCTGTGCACGTTAAAGAACAAGCTGGATGGCCTTGACGGGAGGCTACCATCTGTCTCCCAACAGCTGTTCCAGTGGGTCCCCTCCCCCAACCTTCTCTGAGCCTTCGGGGTCCATGTGACCTGGCCATTTAGCCCATGGTGTGCAAAAAAGTGCCGCTCAGAGGTAAAACAACCCAACCCTACAGATATTACTCATGGAATGATTGTTCATATTTTAGTTCTCGATATTTTCTGATTTTTTTTCTCCTTCACTCTATGTAAATTATCATCAAGAGATACAGAAATATCTATTATAATCACTGTTTTTTCTTGTAGGTTAATATGAATTATATTTGGTCGATTATTAGTAACCGATCTATCGGTAATAATAGTTCTATCCCAATAAATTTAATAACATTTATTTTTAAGGATTGCTTCAGGTTTATATTTGTAACAGTTTGTTTTTTTATCTATTAGAAGGGAATTTTCCATTCATAGTATGTACTGTAGCATGTGTTGTGTATTAAAATAATTGTAAATTTTACACTGATTTCTTTCATATTAGAGTTCATTTCAAATATGCACTTACTGTTAGCCATGTTAAATCAAAACTATATTAAAAGCCTGAAGGTTCTTACATCATGAATTAAAATAACACATCACGTGAATAAACCTTATCAAATGATATAGCATGAGATAAACACAGAACAATAACAAAAATGTGAAATTTAAAAGAAAATATTTTTAAAGTGCTTATGATAATATTCCCTTCAAGCACCAGATGGCGCCACCAACCGTTATTCCTAGGTAAGATGTTTTTACTGAACATCTTGCTGTCAGGCCTACCCTCTCGACTCGAGGTTGGGTTGGGTTGTTTTACCTCTGAGCGGCACTCTTTTGCACACAATGGGCTAAATGGCCAGGTCACATGGACCCCGAAGGCTCAGAGAAGGTTGGGGGAGGGGACCCACTGGAACAGCTGTTGGGAGACAGATAGTAGCCTCCCGTCAAGGCCAACCATCGTGTTCTTTAACGTGCACAGGGTATGACTCTCCTGAACACGGGGCCACGGCTTAACGTCCCATCCGACGGACGGCGGCCTTCCCAAGCCCATCGGTTTCCCCTACTGACCGTGAGCGGGGGGGGGGGGGGATTTTGCGGAGATAAATCTCAACGCTGACCCAGCTGGGACTCGAACCTGGGAACTACAGATTACGAGCCTGATGCGCTACCGACTGACCCCGCCCCCTCGACTCGAGGATAGAGTGGGTATTTCCATTTACGCTGACGATATCTACATCTGGTTCCCTAGCCAGGACCCCTACTATGCATAGCTCATTATGAAACGAGCTGTGGATACGGTCGTCAAGTTCTTCGACAACCTAAGCCTCACACTTTCCACTGATAAGACTGTGGCCATGGTTCTCACAAGGAGACGCCTTCCACCCACCTTCCCTGACCTCTTGCTTGGGCCAGATCACATCAAGGCCGTCCGTCAGCATAAGTTCCTTGGTGTGGTCCTGGACAGCAGGCTGAGCTGGGGACCTCACATCCAGCATCTTAAAACAGTTGCCTCTGCGCAGATAAATATACTGTCTTTCCTTGCTGGTACCCACTGGGGAAGTTCCTGCAAGACCCTCCTGGTCTTGTACCGGCAGTTGATCCTCTCCCGCATCAACTACAGTGGTCACCTTCTGAGCAATGCCTCTGAGACACTGCTCAGCAAGTTGACCACTGTCCATCTATATCTCTGCGCCTCTGCCTCGGACTCTTCCCTAACACACCCAATGCGTCTGTCATCTCAGAAGCTGATGACATGCCTTTACACCTGCACTGGAAGAGAGATATACTGTGTCATCTCTCGAGGCTCCATTCCTTGCACTCTAACCATCAGCTTCTCAGGATGTTGCATGACAGGCCTCACTCTGCCATCGCCCTCTCCGCCAAGGACTTCTATGACCGAGTCCTTCCTGCTAGCTCCAGACGCTCGAATTGTCAGGGACAGATGCTGGATGTTGGCAATACTCTTTTCCTCGACCTTCCACCCTGGAGGAACAGTGATCTTATGATCAATGTCACTATCCCTTCTCTTGGTCGGAAGAGCGACTCTGATCCATTGACCATCAGACTTCTCCCCACCTCCTATGTCACTGAACGATATGAGAGATGTACTGAGGTCTCCACTGATGGATCTGTGGACCGGGAGAGGCAATGCCAGAGGTTTCCGTCTCCTGCATCTAACCTCCTCCACCTGTGCAGAGCTTCATGCCATACTTGAGCCTGCACTTTTCATTCTCAGCCTCGAGGGTGGCAACTTTGTCATCCTCTGTGATTGCAAGTCAACCTTGGAAGCTCTCCAGAAGCGAGACAGCAAGAGTTGCAACTCCATCCTCATCCAGAAGATCATGGAGACTTGCTCCAAGGTCACTTCTGCCGGAATTACGGTACTTTTCCAGTGGATCCCTTCCCATGTAGGGATACCTGGCAACGAGCTCGCTGATCACACCGCGAAGGAGCCACTGGAGAGTCAGAGATGTGTAACTAATTACCCTTTCTCTATCAGCAACTGCAAGAGTTCTGTCTCACAACTGATGAGCCAGTACCGTCTTGCTCAGTGGCAGAAGGACAGCAGCTGTTCCTCATTCTGGTACCAGGTTGAAACTTCTCTCACTGCTCCTAACCTCGGTAATCTCCTCAGATCCGAGGAGACCCTCCTTCATCGTCTCCGAGTTGGTGTCATCTACAGCAACTCTACGCTTCACACTCTTTTCAGAGCTTACAGTCCAGACAGTGCCACTTGCAGCACACCTGAGACAGTATCCCACGTTCTGCTCAAATGCTTCCGCTACAATGCCGAAAGAGAAGATTTGTTCCAGGATCTTCATGCTATCGGAACTACTGACTACTCCATCACCTCCCTTCTTCGCAACAACCATAATCCGAAGCTGCAGCGAGCGCGCTTCCGTATGGTCACTGACTTCTTTCAGAACATTGGCCTCTTCTGCAAGGTCTAATATTCTGTATTTTACTTTCTCCTGAATAGAACAATTTTTTTATGAGATAGCTGAGAGGCAGTTTCGTCTACATCCGCTATCTCAATATTCCGTTATGACTAGTGTAAGGAGCCCCTTATTTGGAGGCTAATTTCACCTTATGAAACTGAGACTGAAACTGAACCCTGAACACTGAACCCTGGAAGAAATAATGGTTGATGGATTGACTCAAATAAGTACTACTACTATTCAAAACCGGATAGAGGGTGGTGGTGGTCTATGTCTACCCCCCTTCAGAATACTAGTATAGGTAACAGAAGCAGAAATCGACAAACTTATGCATTTTTCGTGCATTCTTTTTAAGAAATTTTTTAAAGTCCTCCAAAACAGATGGTGAAATGTGATACTGAAATGGAAATTCAGACTATTACCCCTCCCCCCCTTCCCCGTTTACAGTTTTCTTGCTCGACCTGCTTATGCTACTGTTGCTGCTACTACTACTACTAAAAATAATATCATCGAAATACATTGACAATTATTTGAAGTTAGCTCTATCATTTCTTTAGCAATTTAGTACATTCCATTTTCTCATAGAAATTGAACTATTATTCCTGGAATATATCATGTAATTAAAAGAAATAGAGAATCTTCAGCTCTCCTATTAATACGAGAAAAAAATTATTATTTAAAATTCCCCTTGTAAAGAAAAACCCATCTACAGTGTTTATATAACAAATAAGTTCCGCAAGATAAAGATTGCATTGAAGCTACTATATCAAGAAAAGAAGTGGTTATTACCGATGAAGTAGCTTGTCCCACACTAGTGATTGTCTTTTGTGAATCAAAACACAGTTGCGGTTCTTCGTATGGTTGAAAGTTATCAGGGTACTTTATTATTCCATCTGCCTGTAAGAAAACGTCATATTTATATTTGCAATCAAGTTTTAAGTTATTTTCATAATCATCTAGAGAAGACCTTCTAGTCTAAAATAATAAAATAAATATCTTTCTCTATTTTGTTAAATATATGATCCGTTCCGTGGCCTTGTGGTTAGGACGTGTTAACTTCTGTTCATAAGGGATGTGGTTCGAGTCCGTGGTAAATGTTTCTCTTTCTGTTGAAGTCTAGCCTTCCTTAGTGACATTCTCTGTGACATATTTAAATGATAGGCTACTGTCAGACCTTTGTAGCAGCTGCTTGAGGGGGTATTTTTTTTACTTACAAGGTTTTTTCAAATGAAAAGTTGACAATCCTGTCTGAGTATTGGACTGAGTTATTTTGTGAACTCACATAAGGTTGAGTTGTTTTACCTCTCAGTGGCACTTTTTATTTGTATACATTGGGCTAAATGGCCAGGTCACAAGAACCCCTAGGGCTCAGAAAAGGTTGGAGACCCACTGGACAACTGTTACGAGACAGATGGTAGCCTTTCATTAAGGTCATCCTCTGTGTTCTAAAATGTGCACAAGGTACGGTTTTCTCGCACATGGCCCACGGTTTACGTCCCCTCCGACGGAGGGTGAGCTTTCCATGCCATTCAGTGTCCCCAACTCACCGAGGGTATAGTTGAGTGTTTTAGCGGAGATGAATCTCAACGACGATAATGACGACGTTGAACAGGTATGCCAAAGCGACAATGATAACGTTGAACAGGTATGCCCAAGCGATAATGATAACGTTGAACAGGAAGGCCAAAGCAACAATGATAACATTGAACAGGTTGGGTTGGGTTGTTTTACCTCTGAGTGGCACTTTTTTGCACACCATGGGCTAAATGGCCAGGTCACATGGACCCCGAAGGCTCAGAGAAGGTTGGGGGAGGGGACCCACTGGAACAGCTGTTGGGAGACAGATGGTAGCCTCCCGTCAAGGCCATCCAGCGTGTTCTTTAACGTGCACAGGGTATGGCTCTCCCGCATACGGGGCCACGGCTTAACGTCCCATCCGACGGACGGCGGCCTTTCCAAGCCCATCGGTGTCCCCTACTGACCGTGGGCAGGGCGGGGAATTTTGCGGAGATAAATCTCAACGCTGATCCAGCTGGGACTCGAACCTGGGAA
Source organism: Ryuthela nishihirai (assembly GCA_038380435.1). Classification (NCBI taxonomy): domain Eukaryota; kingdom Metazoa; phylum Arthropoda; class Arachnida; order Araneae; family Heptathelidae; genus Ryuthela; species Ryuthela nishihirai. Next base: position 48,919 of record JAWZYU010000604.1, read on the forward strand.
CTACAGATTACGAGCCTGGCGCGCTACCGACTGAGCCACCCCCGCCCCACGTTGAACAGGTATGCCCAAGCGACAATGATAACGTTGAACAGGAAGGCCCAAGCAACAATGATAACGTTGAACAGGAAGGCCCAAGCAACAATGATAACGTTGAACAGGAAGGCCCAAGCAACAATGATAACGTTGAACAGGAAGGCCCATATAACAATGACGACATAATGGGATTCAAAACTGGGAACTGAATATTGCAAGCCGGGAGAGGGGGGCGGGGATGGCTCAATCTGTAGCGCGCCAGTTTTCAGTTCTGAGATTTATCTAATAATAATATAATAATAATCTTATTTTATTCCGCCAGTCAGTACAATATACATTTACGTAGCATAATTATCTAATAACAATTAATACATAATGAGAAAAATTGAGAAGTGAAATAGCTGAGAAATATCAATTGCATCAGAAAAGACAAATACCAATCATATTAAACATTAGTGATTAATAGGAAAGGAGAAACAAAAAAGGACAGCATAATAAGCTGACGCTTATTTTTAGTTAATGCTCCCTATTTCCTTTAAAGTTCAATTATGACAACAGTAATGCATACAATAGTAAAAGATCAAATGGTTATGAGACATATATCACTGAAACATAGAAGAAGGTTTCATTGCTTTGTAAGGATCTACATTTGATTTCAAACAATTTTAAAGATTTTGCATTTTTAATATCATCAGGAAATTCAGACCAAATTTTTACTGCATTGTATTTGATAGATCTCTGCCCAATTGACAATCGACACATGGGTTTACTCAGATCCTCTCTCTATGACGTGTTTCATAATTATGAAAATTCGAAATACTGAAAATAGTCTTTAAATCTATCCAATTTAAACAATCTCATTGTAATCGAATACACAAAATTTCCTGATATCAGTTTGTAATTATTATAGACGTTAAGAATTTTAACCTCAGAAAATAAATTTACCACAGGATCATAATATTTTTTCCCAACAATATATCTAACAATTCTTTTCTGAAGACGATAGATAGCATTCAGATTATAGTCAAAAGTATTACCCCAGGCTAAAATTCCATATGTTATTATAAGAATAAATGAAAGAGTTGTATAAATTTATCAAAATTTGTTTGTTAACCAGATGACGTATTTTACCTATCGTACCAATATTCCTTGGCAGAATGATTCTCAGATGCTTTACATGAAATGACCAGTTCAGATTTTCATCGATACAAATTCCTAAAAATTTATATTCAATGCATCTCTTTAGCTTAATTTCATTAATCTTCACATCGAAACATTTCTCATCGATATTTTTGCTTTTATTTTTATAAATCATGTATTTGGATTTCTTGACATTTATTAATAAATTGTTATGTCTGCACCATTCAGATATAATATTTAGAGAGTAGTTAACACTGCTAATCAGGCTTGCAGAATCTTGGTTGAAATCGATAATACTTGTATCATCAGCATATAATATCATGTTTGAATTAATGTGTAACTTTGCTTAAGTCGTTAATATAAAGTAGGAAAAGGATCGGACCAAGAATCGAACCTTGAGGCACACCTCTGTAAATAAAATGTTCATCTGATATACTACCATTTACTTCTACAAGAGCTTTCCTCTGAAATAAGTAGTTTCTTAACCAGTTGTTTATTTTACCTCTCAGGCCATAAAATTCAATTTTCTTAACAAAATTTCGTGGTTAATACTGTCAAATGCTTTCGTAAAATCAAGATATACAGCTAATCCAGTGTGACCTGTATCCAAATGGTTGACAATATGCTCGTATAAATCTGCAATGGCTGTCTGAGTGGATTTTTTATTTTTGAAAACCATATTGTTTTGGGTAATAATTTTCATATTATCTAAGAATTTAGTAATAAATTTCGTAAAACTATACTGAAAGATATATGCTTGGATAAATGCTTCTCCAGAATGTTCCATGGAATGAATGTAGAAATTATGCCTTGTAACTGAACTTTAATTCATGTAATTAAAACTCACTTTTTCAGAAATAATGCTACTCTAATCTATCGACCTTTCTTAACCCTTTCAGGAGCATAAGGTTTCTAAATGTAAATATTAGTATGTAACGGTTTATTTTAGTTTGTTTAGACGTAAAATAAATAAAAATCATAAGAAAAATACATAAGAATGTGTAGTTTTTTTGGACTTTTATGAGAAATATTTTTCCCAATGGACTATAAAGGTAATACAATTTATAGTTAGGCTTATTATGCAATGTCTTTTATTTATTGGTTTATTAGAACAAAATGTTAACTAAAATAATACAAAATTATGAAATAAAATTACTATACAAAATGATGTGCTAATTATGATATTCTGCGAAGCAATTTCTTTTGGTAGTGAGGCAAAGATGGACATTGCACATAGTACATATATTATGCGTCCTGACAGTTCTGTTTTTGTTTTCTAAACGTTCCCGTTTACGTAATTGCGTTCGGTATACGTTCTATTTTGACATTCTGTATAAAAAATGCAGATAAGGTTATAATTAAATAAGACAATCACCAATTTTAAAATGGGAAAAATGTTTCCCTTAGTCGTGAGAGGGTTAAGAGCCATTAGCCAAAGTTCACTCTAATATCACACCAGGAAAAGGTGGTTAAAAACTTGATAAAGTACTCCAAATTAATTGTCCAATTACCCTGAAATCTGAAACGGAAATTGTTTTTGTATAATAATTGTAACATAATTGAAACTGGTGGGATAAACTGAATAAAAATGGATATAGAAAATATGTGAATATAAGGAATAGTTATTTTATAAACTTCAACCTGACGCTACCTATTCAACCCCGAGATTTATGTCTGCAAAACCCCTAGAGGGCCCTCGGTCAGCAGGGGACATCGATGGGCTTAGAAAAACTCCTATTCTTCTGATGGGATGTAAAGCTGTGGTTCTATGTGCAGGATTGGGTTGGGTTGTTTTACCTCTGAGCGGCACTTTTTTGCACACCATGGGCTAAATGGCCAGGTCACATGGACCCCGAAGGCTCAGAGAAGGTTGGGGGAGGGGACCCACTGGAACAGCTGTTGGGAGACAATGGTAGTCCCCCGTCAAGGCCATCCAGCCTGTTCTTTAACGTGCACAGGGTATGGCTCTCCCGCACACGGGGCCACGGCTTAATGACCCATCCGACGGACGGTGGCCTTTCCAAGCCCATCGGTGTCCCCTACTGACCGTGAGCAGGGCGGGGAATTTTGCGGAGATAAATCTGAACGCTTACCCAGCTGGGACTCGAATCTGGGAACTACAGATTACGAGCCTGGCGCGCTACCGACTAAGTCACCCCCGCCCCTATGTGCAGGAGAGCCATACTCTGTGCACGTTAACGAGCATGATGGATGACCTTGACAGGAGGTCCAATGAATCCCCCTAACCACAATTTCACTGAGCCTGTGGGGTTCGTATTTCTATTCAGTATAAAAAGTTTAAGGATTTTTTAAACCGCATTACTGAAATAGTAAATCTATGATCATCCTGAAATTTCAAACAATTATTGTTGGTGTACAATGCTGTGAAATATTTTAAATCGGTGAGAATACAGCGGATATTTCAAAAAAAAATTTTCATAACAGTAAAAATATCATAAAATTTTTCTTCAGAAATGAGATCAAACGTAAATACTCGTAATAAGCATTGTTTCAAACCATTTAATACTCCGCAAAATTCCCCGCCCTGCCCACGGTCAGTAGGGGACACCGATGGGCTTGGAAAGGCCGCCGTCCGTCGGATGGGACGTTAAACCGTGGTCCGTGTGCGGGAAAGCCATACCCTGTGCACGTTAAAGAACACGCTGGATAGCCTTGACGGGAGGCTACCTTCTGTTTCCCAACAGCTGTTCCAGTGGGTCCCCTCCCCCAACCTTCTGAGCCTTCGGGGTCCATGTGACCTGGCCATTTAGCCTATGGTGTGCAAAAAAGTGCCGTTCAGAGGTAAAACAACCCAAACAACCCAACCATTTAATACAATATAAAATTTAGAAATTTGTGTAACGATTAATAAATTTAATATTATAAATTTATTAATCATTTCCGTAAAACAATATTATTGTTCAACATGCCAGCTTTCATGTCGGGGCGGGGTGGCTCAGTCGGTAGCGCGCCAGGCTTGTAATCTGCAGTTTCCGGTTCGAGTCCCAGCTGGGCCAGCGTTCAGATTTATCTCCGCGAAATTCTAGACGCCACCATGCCCACTGTCAGTAGGGAACACCGATGGGCTTGGAAAGTCCGCCGTCCGTTGGATGGTACCTTAATATCGTTATATTAACCCAACCTATTAATATCGAAATTTCTAATATTTTGGTATGACAGTGTACATGGCCAGTTCTAGGAGAGAGGGGGGCGTTATGGGCACCCACCACCACCACCACCTTGAGAATACTTTTAAGGGCACTGGAAGTAAAAAAAATAATGAAACTTGGACATTATATATATATATGCATATATTTGTATACATATTTATAAAAAATATTATATTTAATCTTTACATCTATATAACTTACGTGGGTTGAGTTGTTTTACCTCTGAGCGGCACTTTTTTGCACACCATGGGCTAAATGGCCAGGTCACATGGACCCCGAAGGCTCAGAGAAGGTTGGGGGAGGGGACCCACTGGAACAGCTGTTGGGAGACAGATGGTAGCCTCCCGTCAAGGCCATCCATCGTGCTCTTTAACGTGCACTGGGTATTGGTCTCCCGCACACGGGGCCACGGCTTAACGTCCCATGCGAAGGACGGCGTCCTATTACCAAGCCAATCGGTCCCCTACTGACCGTGGGCAGGGCGGGGAATTTTGCGGAGATAAATCTCAACGCTGACCCAGCTGGGACTCGAACCTGGGAACTACAGATTACGAGCCTGGCGCGCTACCGACTGAGCCACCCCCGCCCCTATAACTTACGTGATAACGATAATTCTGAAAAAATGAGTTATTTCAACCAACCACAACAGATAATAAAATGCCACGAGACATAATTCATAAATTCAACGATGAACATTTTATAAAACATTACATTTTGCAAAACGCGAAATATTTTAACTTAGAACGAGAAAGTGCAAATTTAAAAATTTAAATCTTTACCATATAGGCGATTCCCTTATTATTCACACACACAGCGATGTGGGGACCGTATCGAAGGACATCTTCTAAAACATGGACGTCGTTCTTCAAAAAGTTGTATCCCCTCACATGAGTCAAAAAACTAACGTTATGCATTTCTGGTGGCTCCACAATTGTTGAACTAATCATAAAAGAAATCGTTTTCAGGTTACGAGCAAAAACTATCGTATATTAGTTCTATAAATACTAGTTCTATTAATATATAATGGGGTGAGGGACTCAGTGGGTAGTGTGCCACCCCCACCCCCCACCCCATAATAATCGTAATCTGCTATTTCTGAGGTTCGAGTCCCATCTGTACCAGACTTGAAATTTATCCCCACAGAACTACCCACCATGTTCTCGCTCTACAGGGACACCGATGGGCTTGAAAATGCCGCCGTCCACCAGACGGGACATTAAACCGAGGTTCAATATGCGGGAGAACCATACCCTTACTCGTTAAAGAACAGACTGGATTGCCTAGATGGGAGGCTACGATTTGTTTCCTTACTGTGTTCTGTGGGTCCCCTTCTCCCAACCTTCTCTGAGACTTCGGGGTATTTGTGACCTGGACATTTAGCCCATTGTGTGTGCAAAACAGTTCTGCTCAGAGGTTGGGTTGTTTTACCTCTGAGCGGCACTTTTTTGCACACCGTGGGCTAAATGGCCAGGTCACATGAACCCCGAAGGCTCAGAAGGTTGGGGGAGGGGACCCACTGGAACAGCTGTTGGGAAACAGAAGGTAGCCTCCCGTCAAGGCCATCCAGCGTGTTCTTTAACGTGCACAAGGTATGGCTCTCCCGTACACGGGGCCACCACGGCTTAACGTCCCATCCGACGGACGGCGGCCTTTCCAAGCCCATCGGTGTCCCCTACTGACCGTGGGAGGGCGGGGAATTTTGCGGAGATAAATCTCAACGCTGACCCAGCTGGGACTCGAACCTGGGAACTACAGATTACGAGCCTGGCGCGCTACCGACTGAGCCACCCCGCCCCCTCTGCTCAGAGGTAAAACAACCTAACCCAATCTACAAATATACATCATATTCTTCATTACGTTTGCAAATAATATATTTATTCTCGCTATATAGTGTACATTATATGGGAAAGCTCAGTCGGTAGCGCGCCAGGCTCGTAGTCTGTAGTTCCCAGGTGGGTCAGCGTTGAGATTTATTTCCGCAAAACTCCCGCTCTTCCGACGGTCAGTAGGGGACACCGATGGTCTTGGAAAGGCCGCCATCCGATGGACGGGACGTTAAGCCATGGCACGTTAAAGAACACGCTGGATGACCCTGATGGGAGGCTACCATCTGTCTCCCAACAGCTATTCTAGTGGGTCCCCTCCCCAACCTTCTCTGAGTCTTCGGGGTCCTTGTGACCTGGCCATTTAGTCTATGGTGTGCAAAAAAATGCCGCTCAGAGGTTAAAAACCCAACCCCCCTATGCATTATATGGAAATAATGCAATTATCTAAATATAATATATATATTATTCTATTATTCTAATTTTAGTCTTTAGGAGTATACCTCTATTTTTCCGCACTCTCCATAGATAAGAGTTTGGTTCTTTCTAAGATTAGTTATGGTAGTGAAACATTGACCTTTGTAAGCAGGATAACAAGAAGCTTGATACCTCTGATTCTAGATGCTTGTGTAATATCTTGGGCATTAGGTGGTTTGGCTTTGTAAGTAATGTTGTGGTTAAAATGAGTCAGCAACCTCCTTACAGCAGCATTTTGTGCAGAGAGATACTGCGTTGGTTTGGCCATGCTGCCCGTAGTATAGCTGTAGATTGGCAAACTGGATTATAAACAGTGTGCCTAAAGGCTAGGGGCGGGGGTGGCTCAGTCGGTAGCGCGCCAGGCTCGTAATCTGTAGTTCCCAGGTTCGAATCCCAGCTGGGTCAGCGTTGAGATTTATCTCCGCAAAATTCCCCGCCTTGCCCACGGTCAGTAGGGGACACCGATGAGCTTGGAAAGGCCGCCGTCCGTCGGATGGGACGTTAAGCCGTGGCCCCGTGTGCGGGAGAGCTATACCCTGTGCACGTTAAAGAACACGCTGGATGGCCTTGACGAGAGGCTACCATCTATCTCCCAACAGCTGTTCCAGTGGGTCCCCTCCCCCAACCTTCTCTGAGCCTTCGAGGTCCATGTGACCTGGCCATTTAGCCCATGGTGTGCAAAAAAATGCCGCTCAGAGGTAAAACAACCCAACTCTACGATCTGGATAAAATGAGGTATATTTTTTTTACAAATTCTTTCAACTTAAAGAAATTGAAAATTGTTCGTACTTACCGATTTATTTTGATGACGTCGGTAACCTTCATCAGCATTAGGTTAGTGATTCCACTGTTTGCCATGAACACATCTATCTTGGGATAATACAGGACGTAGGCTAGGCACATTTCGTCTTTTATTGTGCTTAAACCACCCTGAATTTAAATATTTTTAAATGAAATATCTCTATTTTTGCTAATTAAAGAATATTAAAATAAACTTGAATATTAAAGTAATGATTAAACATGTACAAAAAGAATACTTAGTTAAATTTTAACGATCTTCAGATCATTTCAGTTAAAGACCTTAGGTTTTCCCCGCCGGCCCACGGTCAGTAGGGGACACCGATGGGCTTGAAAAGGACGCCGTCTGTCGGATGGGACGTTAAGCCGTGGCCCCGTGTGCGGGAGAGCCATACCCTGTGCACGTTAAAGAACACGCTGGATGGCCTTGACGGGAGGCTACCATCTGTCTCCCAACAGCTGTTCCAGTGGGTCCCCTCCCCCAACCTTCTCTGAGCCTTCAGGGTCCTTGTGGCCTGGCCATTTAGCCCATGGTGTGCAAAAAAGTGCCGCCAGAGGTAAAACAATCCAATCCAAAGTTAAAGACCTTAGGGGTCTTTTGTTTCTTCCATTGGCAAATATGAACTAGAAGAATAGCATATCTCCTCAGGTGACTAGAGGGTGCTTATTTTTAAAGAGAATGTTTGCTTTTTTATTTTCCGCCGTTAACGCCCTCTAACAGGAAAAACTCGAACTAATGGATGATTGGGAAAATGCAAATAATAATATTTTATAAGTACTTATAAAATAGAAAATTTTTTCATTTAGCTCTTAAAGCAAAAAAAAAAATGCGTTTCACACGCACCCTGGTGGGAAAGAGGGTAAATCATTGCTGCCAATGTATATATCTTGCCCTCCCCCCCCCCCCCACACACACACACAATCCACCACCAAAATTTCAAGTTTCTACCATAAAAAGACAGTTTGCTATATTCGTTTGAAATTTTGCCATTTTTCAACTTTTTATGCCGTTTTCCAGATTAATAGGACATATAGATCGAAATTTTACCTTTGACCTCGAATGACACCTTCTGATCCGAAATTTTGTGACATTTCTGAGATCTACAACCGATCTCAGATGCAGCTGGGTTCCCCAAGACACCATTTTTCACGTTTCTAGCACTCGTAGATCAGGGTTTAACTTCTACGTGACCTCCATTTGACCTTGAAACACATGCCAGAGGTCACATTTTGTATTTTTCCCGAGATCTGCGAGCCGGATTGACCCTAAGCGAAAACGTTTAGAGCTCTGCCATTTCTGCATAATAGTTAGAATAACGTTCATCCCCAACCAAGTCCAGGTTCGAGTCCCAGCTGGGTCAGCGTTGAGATTTATCTCCGCAAAAATTCCCCACCCTGCCAACGGTCAGTAGGGGACACCGATTGGCTTGGAAAGGCCACCGCGTCCGTCGGATGGGACGTTAAGCCGTGGCCCCGTGTGCGGGAGAGCCATACCCTGTGCACGTTAAAGAACACGCTGGATGGCCTTGACGGGAGGCTACCATCTGTCTCCCAACAGCTGTTCCAGTGGGTCCCCCTCCCCCAACCTTCTCTGAGCCTTCAGGGTCCTTGTGGCCTGGCCATTTAGCCCTGGTGTGCAAAAAAGTGCCGCTCAGAGGTAAAACAACCCAACCCAAAATCCCCAACCAAGTGCCTCATGGGAAATGTTATTAAAAAACTATCGAAATAATCAAATAATTATGCCTCATTTATTATGCAAAAATACATAAAGTACGCCTGCCCTACTTTTTCCATTAACAATAATCGGAATTCTGAAACCCTAGAATAATTCACATGACACATTATGATTCAAGACAAGTGGAAAGCTGAAAAAATTGGTAACAAAGATCACTGTGTGCTCAAGAACTAAGGAATACCTTTGGAAATCGGATTGCAAGGTTACAAAACTCGTTCAAAACTTTCACAGACAGACTTTTCAGCGCAAGAAATTATTGCAATTGGCAAAGAAGTATCATTGTGGACTGTTGAGGACTGTGGGAAAAAATGTAATTTTCAGTGATGACTGCTAAGGACTGAAAAGGCAATTTTAATGATGACTGTCGAGGACTGAAAATACAATTTTAGTGATGACTGCAGAGGACTGAAAGGGTAAATTTACTGATGACTGCTGGGGGAAAAAAGTAATTTCAGTGATGACTGCTAAGGACTGAAAAGGCAATTTTAATGATGACTGTCGAGGACTGAAAATACAATTTTAGTGATGACTGCCGAGGACTGAAAGGGTAAATTTACTGATGACTGCCGGGGAAAAAAGTAATTTTCAGTGATGACTGCTAAGGACTGAAAAGGCAATTTTAATGATGACTCTAGGGACTGAAAATACAATTTTAGTGATGACTGCCGAGGACTGAAAAGGTAAATTTACTGATGACTGCCGGAAAAAAAAAGTAATTTTCAGTGATGACTGCTAAGGACTGAAAAGGCAATTTTAATGATGACTGTCGAGGACTGAAAATACAATTTTAGTGATGACTGCCGAGGACTGAAAGGGTAAATTTACTGATGACTGCCGGTGGCAAAAGAAATGTGATGACTACCGAGGATAAAAAAATGTGATGACTACCGAGGATAAAAAAATGTGATTTTTAGCGATGACTGTGGAGGACTGAAAGTAGTTTTAGTGATGGCCGAGTGGTTAACACGCTTGGCTACTGATCTAAGGGACCTGGGTTCGAGCCCCGGGTAAGGCATGGTTGTGTGTTGTTTTTCTGCTGAGGTCCTGCCCTCCTCACAGACCTACTACTTTGGCATATAAACTGACAGGCTCCTGTCAGACCTCTGTGGCAAGCAGCTGCTTGAGGGGGTATTTATTTTTTTTTTTTACTGGGGGGTGGAAAGGTAATTTTAGTTATAACAGGAGAAAACTAAAAAGTGGTTTTAGTAATGACTGCTGAGGGGTGAATAGGAAATTTTAGTGATGGCTGCAGCGGATTGAAAGAAGAAATATATATGAAGAAGAAATAAAATATATATGAAGAAGAAATATATATTATTCAAAATGAATATGAAGCGATAATACATCCCCTTATTTTTGTGAGCAGTATATTTAGCGATGACTACTGAGAACTGAAAAAGTGACATAACTTTTGGGGACTAATGTTGAGGAGTGAAAATGCGCTTTTAGTGATGACTCATGAGGTCTAAAATATTAATTTAGTGATAACTTCAGAGGATTAAAATAATTTTAGCAATGATTTCCGAGGAATGAAAAAGTATTTTTAGTGATGACTGCTGAGGTGTAAAAGATAAATTTTGGTGATGACTAAAAATATAATTTTAACGATGACTGCTGACAAATGAATAATTAATTTTAGCGATGACTGCTGACAAATGAAAAAGTAATGATGAGTACTGAGGACTGAAAATATCATTTTAGTGATAGCTGTTGAGGACTGAAAATATCATTTTAGTGATGATCGCAGAGGACTAAAATGGTTTTAGGGATGACTTCTGAGGACTCAAAAGGTTATTTATAGTGATGACTGCTGAGATTTGAAATGGCAATTTTAGTTTTTTTTTTAGCTGCAGCGGACTGAAAAAAGTAATATTTAGTGATGAGTTCTGAGGAGTGGAAAAGATGTAATTTTTAGAGATGGAAGCCGACTTTTGCACGACAATTACCGCTAATTAAAACAGATAATTAAATATACTAATTTCCTCCATTTTCCAAGAAGCCAGTTTTGCCTTATGAAAATCAAAGTAGTGCCTACAGAAGAAGACGGCTTTGTCAATAATTCAATTCTCAATTCCCTTTAAAGTTATTATGAGTGGCGAGGCAGTTAAATATGAATGGTTGCAGTCTTGAGCAGGTGTCACAGTTTAATTATTTAGGGAGCTATATTACAGATACTGGAGATGTGCATCATGAGATAACAGAATAGGAATTGCTACTAGCACCTTTAGGAATCTATGGAGAGTGTGGAGAAATAGGCATATACACCTAAAGACTAAAATTAGACTGCATCATATCATAGTTTGGTTCTTTCTACGAATAGTTATGGTAGTTAAACTTGAATACTTTGTAAACATGATAACTGGAAACTAGATGCTTTTGATTCTAGATGCTTACGCAGTATCTTGGGCATTAGGTGGTTCAACTTTATAAGTAATGATGAGGTTACGCAAAGGAGTCGGCAACCTCCTTTAAGCAACATATTATGCAGAGAGAGACTCCCTTGGTTTAGCCATGTTGCTAGTATGGATAATTATAGATTAGCGAATAGGGTTATGAACAGTGTGTCTAAAGACCTCAGAAAGAGGGAGAGACCTAGAATGCGGTGGGCAGACAATGTCAAACAGGGCATTGCTATATTTGGTGTGCAGTAGCCAGGTGCAGCAGATGTATCTCAGAACAGATATGCTTGGAGAACTAAATTGCACAATCTTGTTGGACCTCCTAGCCCATGGCTGCTTGATGATGATGATGATGATGAAACATCCAACCAAAGTCATGGAATGGGGTTACATGTCCTATCAAAGTGTTGTAAAACGAACAGTGATCGCTATTAACTACATCGAAATAGAAAAAGAGAGATTGTTGCCTAAATCCAAGGAAATTTTCCTGATAAGCTTTAGATTTTTCAAGACATAAAGCTACTTCTCATAGTGCAAAAGTTGTTCTGAAATAGTTAGCAGACAGCACCGTTAAAAGGATAGAATGATATATACAGTCTGCAGACCTTAATCCTGTCTAGAATTTATGATAAAAAATTAGTTATTAAATTTCAAAGGCCTTCAAATTAACGTGATAAATTTAGTCTTTACTAGCTTCTGGTAACCATATTTTAACAGAGGAACGTCCCGTGGCCGAGTGGTTAGCACGCTTGGCTACTGATCTAAGGGACCTGGGTTCGAGCCCCGGAATTAGGCATGGATGTGTGTGTCGTTTTTCTGCTGAGGTCTTGCCATCCTCTCAGATCTTCTACTGCGGCATATAAACTGACAGGCTCCTGTCAGACCTCTGTGGCAAGCAGCTGCTTGATTTTTTTGAAAATCAAGCAAGCAGCTGCTTGAATTTTTTTTTTTTTTTAATGTATTCCATGCTCAAAAAGAGTAAAACGGTCGTTACAGCAATGGTTGACCAATCAGAGCTTTTAAAATGTTTAATATTCTCAGTAACTTTTGTATGATCATTAAAATCAGGATAAGTTTAAATATTTTGTGAAATTTAAAAGCCTGTTAACATCACATTTACAGTGTATACCTCGATTGCAGCAATTAAGTCACAAAATCTTTCGAAAAAAGTTTTGAAATCAAAGTTCAGAAAGAAAGCATAAATTCTAATGAGTAATAAATTGGGAAAAATATTTTTAAAGATTAGAAAAAGAATCTTGATTCAATATAAAAAATATTCACTTTTATTTAATGTGTTCTACTAAATGGTAAAATCCTTTAGTAATACATCTAAAATAACCTGAAGATACGGTGATTGTTGTATCGTTGAGTGATATAATACAGTGTACCCCCGATATAATGCGCATGTCGGGCGGGAAACAACACCCGCGTTATAAGGTGAACCGCGTTATACCGAGCGGCGCGGTGGCGACACAATAAATTTCACACTGTAAGCTTTTCTTTTACTCATCATGCATACAATAATTAAACACTATTCAAAATACATGCAGGAACTCAATACATACACAATTACTCAATACGCAGTAACAATAAAATGCGATACTCACTAACGCCACACGGACCTGTATAAACATGTTTGAACTTATCGCGAACATCGCCCGCGCTATAACCGAGTGCGCGGTATAGCGAGCAGCGCTATAACGAAGGTCCACTGTACTTAGTATAAGTAAATGGAAGAAATGGAGGAAATTAGTATATTTAATTATCTGTTTTAATTAGCGGTAATTGTCGTGCAATGAGTTGGGGGGTTCCTTCACCGAGAAAGATAAAAGTTACAGATATTTAAATATTTATTGGTTAATACTTATCACGAACAATAAAAATATGTAAAATCACACTTGCATTAGGGACATTTTAACACTACTTCAGAATAGGAGCAGAAAATCCGATTTTATTGTCAAATGGAACATTTTTTTTTTAATTTCATCTGTGTTTTCTGAGAGTATAAAATCTTCCAATCAAATACTTACAAAAGTAGTAATATTCCTTTCAGTTGAATCGAAATAACATTCCACTGTTAAAATGTCATCCTATATATAATAAAAAAAATAATTGGTAATTATTGTTCCTCTAGATATTGCAGCAATTCAGTTGTTTAAATTCACCCGGTATCGAAATTTAAATCCATTATATATATATATCTATTATATATATATATCTATTATATATATATATATATTATATATATATATATCTATTATATATATATATATCTATTATATATTTAAAATTTCACATATACGTGAAAGGATATGCATGATATATTGTATTAGATAATATATATATGAAATATGATATCAGATTATATGAAATATTTTATCACATATATAAAATGATATGCATGAAATATTTTATCTTATATATAAAATGATAAAAATTAAGTAAGTTTATTTTCTGTTTTATGTACACATACAGTGCATGGTTGCCACAAAGTAATAATTAAAATAACAACTCTTTGCTTTATAATGCAAATAAGCTTGAATATATATTTTACACACATATATATAACTTTAAACTATGAACTTCGTTTTTTACAATTAAAGTTTGTTTGACATTCTGCATTTTTTCTCCTGTATTTATTTTTAGTGGCGGGGGTGGCTCAGTCGGTAGCGCGCCAGGCTCGTAATCTGCAGTTCCCAGGTTCGAGTCCCATCTGGGTCAGCGTTGAGATTTATCTCCGCAAAATTCCCCGCCCTGCCCACGGTCAGTAGGGGACACCGATGGGCTTGGAAAGGCCGCCGTCCGTCGGATGGGACGTTAAGCCGTGGTCCCGTGTGCGGGAGAGCCATACCCTGTGCACGTTAAAGAACACGCTGGATGGCCTTGACGGGAGGCTACCATCTGTCTCCCAACAGCTGTTCCAGTGGGTCCCCTCCCCCAACCTTCTCTGAGCCTTCGGGGTCCATGTGACCTGGCCATTTAGCCCATGGTGTGAAAAAAAGTGCCGCTCAGAGGTAAAACAACCCAACCTGCATTTTTCTCCTGTATTTTTGCCATTACAGTAACATTACAATACACCTTATATAACAGAATGTGTGAGCTTTATTGTACATATCATGATAATTCTATATATATATATTTTATCATGATATATATATATACACTGCTGGCCATTGAAAGTGCAACACCAGAAAAGACAAGAGATATCAAAGCCATATTTAATGAATACATAGTTTATGTTATAAGGATCAAATGATCACAAATACAACTCGGTTAGACTTGTGGAATTCAAAGAAATCAGTATCTTGTGTAGCCGCTCAAAGGTAATTAAATCTATAAGTTTTTTATCAACCTTAAATCTAGAAGTTTTTGGAATTTTCAAACTATTGAAACGACATGTTCACGTGCAAAAATAGGAAACGTGATTATTGTATTACGAGACTATGGAAATACGTCGTGTTTGCAATAGAAGACATAATTAAATTTGAAAAGAGGTTTAGAGAAGCAGATGTTTGAGTGACTTGTGTGAATGTGTTGCTATCGGCTAAGATTGCCTTCATTTACTTTCATCTTACGGAGAATCTAACGTCGTTTGCTTAAAGGAATGTTGTCCTTATTAAACATGTTGTGAAATAAAAAATAAACAATTTTTTTTCTTAAGAGTCAATATAATTTTTTATGTAGACAACGTTAATTCAACTTTCAAATGTTATATTCTTTTAGTATTTGACATTAATAGATTGCAATAGTAATTAACCATTATTTTAGTTAGTCCAATTGTGTAT
Organism: Ryuthela nishihirai; assembly: GCA_038380435.1. Lineage (NCBI taxonomy): Eukaryota > Metazoa > Arthropoda > Arachnida > Araneae > Heptathelidae > Ryuthela > Ryuthela nishihirai. The sequence continues at coordinate 64,279 of JAWZYU010000604.1, forward strand.
AAAGTGATGAATACTCAGATTTCACTTGTAAATTAATTTCGTAATTTATTAAATAAGTTCATTTATTACCTATTTTATTTCGAACTCATCACGCACGGTGTTGTCAAAGAAATATAGTTAAAAATATGTAACACTGTTATAACTCTAAAACTAAATGAGCAGAAAACGAAATAAAAATGCCTTCTGTTTACCTAGAGATGTTAACAATAGTAAACATTTCATTAAAGCTTGAAATGTTAGAGTTATGATATTAATTGGGCACAACAAAATTCTTTTATTGCTAATCTCTGTAAGGAATATGGTGCTCAGCAGGCCCATACTTTCATCTATACTGCTAATAGTCATTCAAGATTTTACAGAAATCCAAAGCAAACTAAGCAAACTTTAAAATAATAAATAAATACCCCTTCAAGCAGCTGCTTGCCACAGAGGTCTGACAGGAGCCTGTCAGTTTATATGCCACAGTAGAAGATCTGAGAGGATGGCAGGACCTCAGCAGAAAACAACACAAACATCCATGCCTTACCCGGGACTCGAACCCAGGTCCCGTAGATCAGTAGTCAATCGCGCTAACCACTCGGCCACGGGACGGCCAAGCAAACTTTACACATCATTTATTTCCATTACCAAAATTTATCTCATTACAGTATTGCTCTCCGCAGGTCAGTAGGGTATACCGATGAGCTTGGAAAGCCGCAGTTCATTGGATGGGACGTTACGCTATGACCCCCTATGCGAGTTAAAGATTCTTGACGGCAGGCTACCATCTGTCTCTTAACAGCTCTGCAGTGGGTCCCTTTGCCCCAATCTTCTCTGAGCCCTTAGGGTCCTTGTGACCTGGCCATTTAGCCCATTTTGTGCAAAAAAGTACCGCTCAGAGGTAAAAGCAACCCAACTACAGTACTGCTAAATGAAAATAAAAGTAGAAAAATACGAAAAAAACTTTTTTTTATGTGTCTGAGAATCATTAAATTACATAGCAAGCACATTTTTGCAGTAAATTAAATTATTTTCAATGTCAACTTGTGTAGGAATAAATTTAATAAAACAACTTAGTGTGAGACTTATTACGTTTTCCTGATAAATCGTGTCGAAATAAATATTGAAAATATTGATATTAAAACAAAATTAGAATTATCAATTTAATATTAATGAAATATATATTTTTTTTATGATAAAACTTCTTACCGGTAGTACATTGACTTCCTTTGGTAAATAATGGAAATCCTGAATCAAATAAAACGTTAGATGTTAAGTCAGGTTCAGTTTTAGAACGACATTAAAATCTAAACAAGTTATACTTTTTTAATTTAATGGCATAAATTATTTAAATGATAAACAAAACACAAATAAACTATCAAAATTAAAACATTTAATAAAATAAATTGCATTAGACTAATCAGATAAATATTGGTAATGAGTTATAATATTAATCCAAATAAAAGATGAAAAATTAAAAGGTGCCAGGTATTTGTGAGATTTGACCTCTAATTAACTTAGGGGCACTGGAATAATTAACAATAAAATGTTCTTTTATAAAAATCGTTCATAATTGTCTAATATTGAAAAAACATATTTTAAAATCGTTACATTAATTTATTATTATCATGAAAAAATCATTACCTTAATTTTTTATTATTATGAAAAAATCATTACATTAATTTATTATTATTATGAAAAAATCATTACATTAATTTACCATTATGAAAAAATCATTGCATTAATTTATTATTATTATGAAAAAAATCATTACATTCCAAACTATATTTATTTTTTAAATGTTTTTCAACAACACTTATTATTTAGGTTTTTAATTTATTTTTGAGGTCGTCTTTTGGAGCATTACTCTTATTAAAAAGTTCCAGCTTCCATAACTGTTTAAATACTGAACGAATATTGTTGAAAATCGAGATTTGAATAGATTTGATTATGATCTTTAATTTATCTTCAGTGGCATTTTTTCATTAGATGCATATTTTAAAAGATATATTACATCGAAGTTAGATTCCTATTGGCCTAATGTGGACATTCTCTAATATTTGGGTAGGATAATGTATATACAGAGGATACCTTGTTATGTACAGTTCCGTATTAGGTTAATAATAACTCAAATACAGAACTCAGTAATTTCTTAAATAAATTTTCAGAAAAAATATGTTTGAAGATAATTTAAAGATAATTAAATCTATTGCAATATCGATTTTCAACAATAATCACTCTGAAAAATTAATAATAACAAATTAAAACGCAAACAATGATCATTATACTAAACTTTACTAATAGGTATAAAAATATTTTTAGCACTTCGTGTAATAATTATGCTAATTTTCGTGACTTTTGATTGTTTAGTTTTTTTGCAAAACGAGCTAACTTTCTAAACGTTTGTTTATATTCTTCAATATTTTTTTCATAAATATCGTATATCAGTTTATATTCATCCGTCCCGTGGCCGAGTGGTTAGCACGCTTGGCTACTGATCTAAGGGACCTGGGTTCGAGCCCCGGATTAGGCATGGATGTGTGTGTCGTTTTTCTGCTGTGGTCCTGCCATCCTCTCAGATCTCTTACTGTATCATATAAACTGACAGGCTCCTGTCAGACCTCTGTGGCAAGCAGCTGCTTGAGGGGGTATTTATTTTAGTTACTATTGACATGGAATTGTCTAATAAAGTGGCAGCTGAGTGTAGAAACATATTTTTTTATCATCTCCGTTCGAATCGTTAAAATTCTCCAGAAAATGTCCTCTCTTCCCATCTCTTTTTTTTTTTCATTTTTTTATCAAATGTTTCTCGTCCCCCAGTTCAAAAGAGCAGAAAATAAGCTAATAAGTAGAAAAAAAGTGGGTTTCGCATGAGATATAGTGCATATCTAATATAAAGTATATATATAGACGATTGTGAGAGATTAATAGACTGGAGATCATGCTAATTCTAACTATATAGCTCTCCTCCACACGGGGCCATGGCTTAACGTCCCATCCGACGGACGAAAGCCTATCCAAGCCCATTGATGTCCCCTACTGACCATGGGTAGGGCGGGAGTTTTGAGGAGATAAATTTCAACGCTGACCCAGCTGGAACTCGAACCTGGGAACTGCAGATTACGTGTCTGGCGCGCTACCGACTGAGCCACCTCGCCCCCTGAAGTCATGTGTAATGATATTTATTCTAAATGAAAACTTGCGAGGTGGGGAATGCCATCTACTCTACATTATAGAAAGTTTCAGATCCGAGCCACACCGGGTAAATCTGCTAATCTAATGTGCCGAGTGGTTAGCGCACTTGGCTACTGATATAGAGGACCTGGGTTCGAGCCCCGGGTAAGTCATGGATGTTCGTTTTGCTTTTCTGCTGAGGGTCTGCCATCCTCACAGACCTTCTACTGTGGCATATAAACTGACAGGCTCCTATCACACCTCTTTGTGGCAAGCTGCTGCTTGAGAGGGTATTTATTTTACTTATAGACAAATGTGAGACTGGAGATCACGCTAATTCTAACCGTGATGCAAAAATGCTAGAGCTCTGAAAATTTGCTTTACGGTCGTAGATCTCGTAAAAATTTCAAAATTTGACCTCCGACGTGTCCTTCAAGGTCAAATGGAGGTCACGTAGAGGTCAAACCTTGATCTACAAATTGTAGAAACATGAAAATTGGCTTGTGAAGGTATTTCGCGTTTTAGATCTCAAAAACGTTGCAAAATTTCGGATCCAGTTGGTCCTTCGAAGTCAAAGGTCAAATTTTCAGATACCAGTGATGGAGAGCTAAAAACAAGTGAATAGTACTATTTCCCACAGTAGAGTTCAGAAATAAGAGGAATTTTGAAATCGAGTGTCGCATTCAAAGTCAAATCGGAGTCGGAATGACTGGCTAGAAATCAAGAGGTGCCGATTGCACCGATTTATTCCTAGTAATTAATAGAGTACATTGCACTGAATAATAAAATAATACGTTACCTGATAATTGAAGTCGTAAGATTTGTCGTCAGCAATCGGTGGCAGCTCTTTGTTACCGCGGAAATGTCGCAATTTCAGGCGACGTCCTTTAAAAAAATATACTTTATTTTACAATAGTATATTAGTGTGTGTGTAACATTAATTTTAGTAAATTCCTGTACAGTAGCGGCTCGCGTATAGGCACTGTGGAACTGCAGCACCCCCAATTTCAACTTGATATTATCGATAACATTTAATATAATGAGTCCTTTTTTCTTTAATTCTTTCTTTATACTTGTACCATATATAATCCTTAAGCTTAATGTCAGTAGCCATCCCCCAGTTTATGAAAAAGATACAAAAATCTTTGTATGGAACTGTGCGCTTCTCAGTACTAGCGGCTAGGTGTTTGACTGTTGTGCACATGCGCACATAGGAAGCTACACGCGAGGCTGCAAGGGAGAGAGAGAGCACTGTCGTTCCCGCAGTGCCGACCCTGGCGTGCTGGTTGAAGGTAGTTTTTTTTTTACTCCGCGTGTGTTGTGCTTAAAAACCGTGTACCATATTCTTCAATGTGATAAAGTGTAGAATTAGATTATTATCCTGCTTCCAGCTATTCTATTTGATTCATATTTTTTTCGCGTAAATTAAAACAAGAAGAATGGATTTCATTGTTAAATGAATAGATTAAGCTTGAATTGTAACAATTTAGGTTAAAGTAAGTAAAAAAATGTTTGATTTTGTTTTTTTAGTATTTTATCAAGTTTGTGAATAAATTTTCATTTTTATACATGTTTGTTTCCTTTTACACAATTTTAAAACAAAAGCTAAAAATTTTCTGGAGCAGCACCCCCACTAATTTTAGCTACGAGCCGCCACTGTTCCTGTACATGAAAAACGAAAAATGGAGTACGATATATATTAGATATACATATGTATCTAACATATGTAGACGATTGCGAATGGATAAGTGACTGAGGTCGCGTTTAAAGTAAAACACGGGTCGTAGTGAAGGTCTAGACTTACAGGGGATCACGCTTAATTCTAACTACGATGCGGAAAGGGTAGAGCTATGAAAATGTGAATCTAGGGGTAATCAGGGTCGTAGATATCGGAAGAATTCCAGATTTTGACCACCGACGTGCTCTTGAAGGTCATATAGAGGTCATGTAGAGGTCAAATTTTGTTCTACACGGTCTAGAAACTTGAAAATTGATGTCTGTGGGTTGGGTTGTTTTACCTCTGAGCGGCACTTTTTTGCACACCATGGGCTAAATGGCCAGGTCACATGGACCCCGAAGGCTCAGAGAAGGTTGGGGGATGGGACCCACTGGAACAGCTGTTGGGAGATAGATGGTAGCCTCCCGTCAAGGCCATCCAGCGTGTTCTTTAACGTGCACAGGGTACACGCATTCGACCACGCCCCCTTCTCGAAAAGTTCCCGATTTTTCTTGATTACAGAGCTCCTAGTTGACTCACCTTTATTTTTCAAGCCCCTCTTCAAAGACCCCCTGGTTGACCCACCTGTATTTTCTAAGCACCCTGAATTTCCTAACTCACTAATTTCGTAATTTATTTTTGGTGGCGCCATCTAGTGTATATCATGAGTACTACCAAAATTTTTAAAAATCTGATTTTTTGACTCCCCCTTATCAAAAGTTCCATCCCCTTTATTAAAAACTCTATCAAAACTGTCACACCCTCATTAATTAATCCGTTATCAAAAGTTCTGCTCCCCTATATTAAAAATATATCAAAACTGCCACACCCTCGTTAATTAATCCATTATCAAAAGTTCCACCCCCTTTATCAAAAATCACTTTATTAAAAACATTATCAAAACTGCCACACCCTCGTTAATTAATCCATTATCAAAAGTTCCGCCCCCTTTATCAAAAACCACTTTATTAAAAACCCTATCAAAACTGGCAAACCCTCGTTAATTAATCCATTATCATAAGTTCCGCCCCCTTATCAAAAATCCCTCCCCATTATTAATATGCACCCCCTCATTAAAAAACCCTTATTAATTTGCACACCCTTATTAAACGTTTATCAAAAATTCCGCCCCCTTTATTAAAAAACTCCTGTCGCAAATTTTATTTCCTCGTAAATTAAAGCTAAGTTTAAAAAATTTATGTGAACCAGTGACTTGACAGATGGAATCACTCAATTTCCATAAGAATAGAATATTTATTTTTATTAACGTGAGAATTTTTATTTTTATTCCTTATTAATTAAACACTTTTCAAAACTGACGTCCCCTTTATTAATACCTATCCCCTCATTAAAAAACCCTTATTAATATGCACACCCTTTATTAAACGTTTATCAAAAATTCCCCCGCGGACGCCTAACCTCTCAGAATGGCTGATGCAATCCTCAAAAATAATTACAAAGTCCCGTATTTTGTGAATTCGACCTTCATATAATTGAAATCCTGCAACGTGCATTTCGCAACCAGCACGCAGAACTCGTGACACGGGTCTGTTCCTATCGCTACTTTGTCTTGGGGGTGACACGAGGGTTCACCGAATGAACTCTCGATAACACTATCTGTCTATCTCGATATCACGATAGCAAGGCTAGCGATCTATGAGTTGGGTTAGGTTGTTTTACCTCTGAGCGGCACTTTTTTGCACACCATGGGCTAAATGGCCAGGTCACATGGACCCCGAAGGCTCAGGGAAGGTTGGGGGAGGGAACCCACTGGAACAGCTGTTGGGAGACAGATGGTAGCCTCCCGTCAAGACCATCCAGCGTGTTTTTTAACGTTGGATTGTTTTACTTCTGAGCGGCCCTTTTTTGCAAACCATGGGCTAAATGGCCAGGTCACATGGACCCCGAAGGCTCAGAGAAGGTTGGGGGAGGGAACCCACTGGAACAGCAGCTGGGAGACAGATGGTAGCCTCCCGTCAAGGCCATCCAGCATGTTCTTTAACGTGCAAAGGGAATGGCTCTCCCGCACACGGGACCACGGCTTAACGTCCCCATCCGACGGACAGCGGCCTTTCCAAGCCCATCGGTGTCCCCTACTGACCGTGGGCAGGGCGGGGAATTTTGTGGAGCGATCTATGAGAAAACACATATTTCATCAAATCATAGAAAAATAACTAATAACCGAAACTTAAAACTAAAAACTACATTATATATACAAAATTATTTATACATCCATCAGATCGATAACGGTATCCAGTGCCAGGTCGTTGTACCCGTACGCACTGAAACAGTTGAACCTGGGGGGAAGGGGGCTTACTAGGATTACCGCTTATCTAGGTTAGCCTTGAACTGCTTCACCATTGGTTTGTTAATGAGTGTCGCATCCACTTTATTGCACACCACATTAAATGGGACTTCGAAAGTCTCACTGGACGGAGACTTTTCCAAAACTATGGACTTTAAGAGTTGAAATTGTATTTAGTATGATTTTTATTGGTTAAAGATGTACCCTTGGAGCATAGAATCTCGTCCCCGTTGCTCAGACGTAGGGGGGGGGGAGGAGGGGGCTCAGTCGGTAGCGCGCCAGGCTCGTAATCTGTAGTTCCCAGGTTCCCTGGGTCAGCGTTGAGATTTATCTCCGCAAAAATTCCCCGCCCTGCCCACGGTCAGTAGGGGACACCGATGGGCTTGGAAAGGCTGCCGTCCGTCGGATGGGACATTGCCGTGGTCCCGTGTGCGGGAGAGCCATACCCTGTGCACGTTAAAGAACACGCTGGATGGCCTTGACGGGAGGCTACCATCTGTCTCCCAACAGCTGTTCCAGTGGGTCCCCTCCCCCAACCTTTTCTGAGCCTTCGGGGTCTATGTGACCTGGCCATTTAACCCATGGTGTTCAAAAAAGTGCCGCTCAGAGACCTCCTCAACAACCCAACCAACCCTGCTTGGAATAAAGCTTCGCAGAATTCTTCTTTTTCCCTGTCAGTTTGGACGTTGGGAGGGTAGCCAGAGTAATGTTGCTTCAAACCAAGAAAAGTGTCAATATACCCTGCGTAGACACCTTTTTTGGTTACAGGATCGTATTGTAAGATGTTTTTGAAATGCCACACGTCGTGAAATTTCAGTAGCTTATAACCAGCGCGCATGGCCGGGTAATCTTCAAATGTTGGGCAGGAACTGGTCAGCGCGCGCTGGTTCACGTTATGCTGGCAAGGTGACGGTAGGTGTCCGTCGGCACAGGTCCTGCAGAGAGGGAACAGGAGTTTACCGTTGCTTCGGTAAGGAAACACAGGGATAAATAGGTTGTCTGGAGGGAGTTACGTGGCATGTGCAATTCCGAAATAATGATCCAGGTCCTGGGAGAAATCAGTTGTGATACGTATCGGATGGCCTTTGCCGAAAGGAGCCTTTTTACATATATAAGGATATCAACTGTTATAGTCTACATAATTAAGGGCATGTCCTTGATCCATCATCATCATCATCATCATCATCATCATCATCATCATCATCATCATCATCATCGTCGTCATCCTTAAGCAGCCATGGGCTACGGAGGTCCAACCAGACCGTGCAATTTAGTTCTCCAAGCAAGTCTATCCTGAGCTACATCTACTGCATCTGGCCACTGCACACCAATTCTAACAAGGTCCTGTTTGACATTGTCTGCCCACCGCATCCTAGGTCTCCCCCTCCTTCTGAGGCCTCCAGGCACACTGTTCATAACCCTATTCGCCAATCTAAAATTATTCATACGGGCAACATGGCCAAACCAACGGAGTCTCTCTCTGCACAATATGCTGCTTAAAGGAGGTTGCAAACTCCTTTGCCTATTCTCATCATTAGTTACAAAGTTGAACCACCTAATGCCCAAGATACTGCGTAAGCATCTGGAATCAAAAGCATCTAGTTTCCTGTTATCTTGTTTACAAAGTGTCCAAGTTTCACTACCATAACTAACCCTAGAAAGAACCAAACTATTATACAGTCTAATTTTAGTCTTTAGGTGTATACGCCTATTTCTCCACACTCTCCATAGATTCTTAAAAGCCCCAGCAGCAATCCCTATTCATCTGTTAATCTCATGCCGCACATCACCATTATCTCTTACATAGCTCCCAAGATAATTAAACTGTGACACCTGCTCAAGACTGCAACCATTCAGATTAACTGAATCACAGCCTGCCTGACCAATTTTCATCACTTTAGTTTTCTCTCTGTTTATAACCAAACCTACTCTACTACCAGTCTCATCAACAGCTCGAATGAAAGAGTTCATCTTATCAACATCATTTGCCAAAAGGGCTAAATCATCAGCATAATCTAAATCAGAAATTTTCGTATCTCCAGTCCATTTAAGACCAAAATCTTTCCTTTGAAGTGAATTACGCATAGCATAATCAATAACCAAACTAAAGAGAAAAGGAGACAACATGCACCCTTGTCGAACACCAGACGTAATGCTAAAGCAATTGCTACAAGGCTTACCAACTCTCACACACGACTCAGTGTTATTATAGAGAGCTTTCATTATGTTAACTAACGTGTCAGGTATACCATACGATCTCACAATCAACCACAAATTATGGCGATCAACAGAGTCGAAAGCCTTTTTGAAATCAACAAAGCTAGCAACCAAAGGTTTCTGAAACTCTAAACATTTCTCAAGAATCTGCCTAAGTGAAAATATCTGATCCACACATCCCCTACCACTTCTGAATCCACATTGCTCATCACGCAATTGACTGTCAACCAGATTTTTAATTCTATTAAGCACAATTATGGAAAGAACTTTACCTGGAACTGAGAGTAGGCTGATACCCCTATAGTTATCACAAGAACTGCGATCACCTTTTTGAAAATAGGGATAACAATAGCTCTGGTAAAATCCTTAGGAGCCATGCCTTTATCATAAAAGATATTCAGAATTTCAGTCATCCAAGTGGTAATCGAAACATTCCCAGCTCTAAGCATTTCGGTGATAATTTCATCTACCCCTGGGGATTTATGTAGTCTTTGATCCACTGAAGCAAAAATGGAAAACACCTCCACACGTCCCCCCGAAGAGATAATCACAAGTACCTATTCGCCTAAAGGGCTCGATGTTTTTGTAAATTAATGCGAGAGGTTGATTTTTGCGCATTAATTCATCAAACTCGTGCTCCCACATGACCTTACAAGTGTAGCCGTCCATCAGAACTTTTAATCTTTCAAGGCGATCCATGGTACGGTTATTCAATAGATCAAAGGGTTTTTTCAACCGATTGTCCATTTTACTGGGTTTGAAACATTTTAAACAATGATGGTAAAATAACCCTAATATTCGTAATAGGTGCGTGTACACACACCATCCAGTTTGTACCGGGCTACTTTGTACTCACCTTTGGGGGATTTGGGTTGTTTTACCTCTGAGCTTCACGTTTTTGCACACCATGGGCTAAATGGCCAGGTCACAAGGACCCCGAAGGCTCACAGAAGGTAGGGGGAGAGGACCCACTGGAACAGCTGTTGGATGACAGATGATAGCCCCCCGTCAAGGCCATCCAGCGTGTTCTTTAACGTGCACAGGGTATGTCTCTCCCGCACACGGGGCCACGGCTTAACGTCCCATCCGACGGACGGCGGCCTTTCCAAGCCCATCGGTGTCCCCTACTGACCGTGGGCAGAGCGGGGAATTTTGCGGAGATAAATCTCAACGCTGCCCCAGCTGGGACTCGAACCTGAGAACTACAGATTATGAGCCTGGCGCGCTACCAACTGAGCCACCCCCGCCCCGACTTTGGGGGATCGTGCCGTTTGAATTTCTATGTTGTCCTTGGGGGCTTCATACTCCAACCAAGTGAGGGCCTTTAGTGACTGCCGGTCGTTACTCGCCAAGTAGCCTTGAGGTGGACACACGCCGCGAGTATTCCATTCCAGGAACTTCCCACGAAAAATGCGCAAGCAGGCGCCAGCAATCGTGAGGTCACGTGCGAAGGGGTCCACACCTGTGAGGTTTAAAAATTTCTCCGGGGAAAGCTTGTGCTCCACCACACAGGAATTCGATGTCGGCCTTGCAATAGAACAGAACCTGCTGTTGAAAGTCCCAGGGTTCTAGTCTAGCGGTCGCATACCATTCGTCAAACTCCATCAGTGTCGTAGGTTCCATATCCTCGGGCTGAAAATATTGACAATTCGGAATAACACCTACCTATTTTAAATTTTCCTCCTTCACAAATTTGAAGGGGAAAATACATTTCACTATCTCCAGGCCGAATGTTTTAGTGAAGGAACGAAGAAGAGCTTGTATGAAGGATAAACTGTCAATGAATCTTAATTTTATAAATAAAAAATAAATACCCCCTCAAGCAACTGCTTGCCACAGAGGTCTGACAGGAGCCTGTCAGTTTATATGCCATAGTAGAAGATCTGAGAGGATGGCAGGACCTCAGCAGAAAACAACACGAACATTCATGCCTTACCCGGGGATCGAACCCAGGTCCCGTAGATCAGTAGCCAAGCGCTTTAGTCCCAGAAAAAAGATGCCTAATATTTTTGAACCGTCGAAAACAAGATCAGGTTTCAGAAAACACCTAAAAAGGTAACTGATCACAAATGTCCCATCAAAGCCTTTCAAATTATGTGCTAGAATGGTTGCGTCCTTGAACCGCTGAACCCCGGGACATTCTTTGGCTAAAAGCCAGTTCATGAAGGCGTCCACATCCGGGAACGAAGCGTAGACCCAGTCGTCCTACACCTTGTCCATTATGACGCACAGATTGGGCTTCAGAATGCCGTCGTCAAGTTGCACGGTTTCCACGTAAAAGTACATGTAACGTTTTTCGATGGGATCAATTTTACAGAGCTCCACAAATTTAGGTTTGTTACTCTTGCAGACGTGACGTTTTTGTGGGTCGTAAATATCCAAGCATTTTGCACAGCGATGTCTTGACTGACACGTTTTCAGCAAGTGGGACTGAAAACATTCTGCACTGCGCAAATACATACTGCACAGCGTGCAGAGCAGAGGTTCTCCAGTGTGCATCACATCAGCTGTAAGGCTACGATTGCAAGTGCCCTTGCACTCATGGGACGGGGGTGGCTCAGTCGGTAGCGCGCCAGGCTCGTAATCTGTAGTTCCCAGGTTCGAGTCCCAGCTGGGTCAGCGTTGAGATTTATCTCCGCAAAACTCCCCGCCCTGCCCACGGTCAGTAGGGGACACCGATGGGCTTGGAAAGGCTGCCGTCCGTCGGATGGGACGTTAAGCCGTGGCTCCGTATGCGGGAGAGCCATACCCTGTGCACGTTAAAGAACAAGCTGGATGGCCTTGACGGGAGGCTACCATCTGTCTCCCAACAGCTGTTCCAGTGGGTCCCCTCCCCCAACCTTCTCTGAGCCTTCGGGGTCCATGTGACCTGGCCATTTAGCCCATGGTGTGCAAAAAAGTGCCGCTCAGAGGTAAAACAACCCAACCCTTGTACACATGACCATGATTATAAGCTTTTAAACATTTCAGACAGAACTTTTTACTACCGAAAAATCCAGCTGGTTTTGTTATTACATCAAAGTGTCCTTGACTCTACAACAGATAGAGGTTTTCCTCGGCTTCGGGCCCAATAAAAATTGGGAGAAATCCGTCATCTGCTGAATAAACAACAAGGCGAAATTGTGATGCCAAATGTGTCTGAAAAAGCTGCATCTCTGGAATGCCACAGGGGGGGCTACAGGCACGCCGTCGTCAAGATGAAGTTGACGTGCTTCCATCTTATCCAGTTATTAGAGTATTAGAGATTAAAATCTCAGGGGATATTAGAGCTCATTTGCTCATTAAATATGCATGTAAGTATGATTACTAATAAGATATTGAAATAATTTTTACCAAGAAGATGGGCATGAAACAAATTTGCCATAATATTTATTCCCTCAGGAGGCATTACCTGAAATGAAAATGAAAGCCTTTTATAAATTTATAAAAATGGCAGATTTCGTTATAATTATTAACTGTAGATGCAAGTAGAGTATACAGTTTACTGACATGATCACTTATGGAAAAATATTAATTTACTTAGGAGAGTAGCAGAATATATCCTCAGTACGTTTTATCTATACATCAGTCAAACAATAACAACAGTGGTAATATAAAAGTGTTATTTCATGAAATTTAATAATAACATAAGATCGTAATACATATAACCCATAATATCATAAAACACTGGTTTCCACAAATTAAAGAACAACCCTATGTTATGTTAATCAGAAATTAAAGTCGAAGCTCTATAACTTCTAAAATAACTTTTCTTATTTTGAAAAATGTCATTGCAGATAAAGATCTTAATCATATAAATCAATATCTCGATTTTCAATAATATTCGTTCGGTATTTTATGAGTTTATGGAAGTTTGAATATTTAACAACAGCAATGCCAGTCTTAAGAATCTTATACAAAATTGAAGAATAGTGAAAGAATTCTTTTCACAAAGTTCTAAAATGCACAACTATATTTATTAAACATTTTGATACAATACATATTACTAAGTTTTAATTAACTTCTGAAGTCATTTTTGTGACTGGCATTGATGTTGTTAAATATTCGAACTTCCATATCTCATTAAATACTGAACGAATGTTGTTGAAAAATTGAGATATTTATTTATTTGATTGAGGACTTTATCTTCCGTTACATTTTTCCAAAAAATATATATATTATATTAGAAGTTAGAGTGATGTGACGTCAGCTTTCCTTTTATGTAACATAGGGTTGTTCTTTAATTTTTGGAAACCACTGTATAATCTCTAAATTAGGTCCTTCAGCAAGTTGCCACTCATTACAAAAGAAATTAATAGTTCATAAAACACTTATTCACTATAACTGTAATTAACTAAATGTAATTCAAATTCATATTTATTATAACATAAAAAATATAACAATACAATAAACTCACAATATACAACACATTATCAAATACAACACATTACGAATTCAACACTTTACTAACAAATTAAAGAATTTAATAAGCAAAGAATCAAAAAGTTATATATGAACAACTAAGGAACTTTTCAGCTCTTCCAGGTTATAAAAAGTTTGTTTATTTTATCAAAAAATAATTTCTGATTCATGTCCTCAAGTTTTTGGGTAAACATTTTTGAGTACATAATTAATGATTTTGACAATTTACAATACTCATTAGAAATGTTATTATTTAAGTTTAATTTCAGATAATACGAAGAATCCCCCAAAATTGCTTAATTGGGATCTTGGACTTTATTTTTGATTTTCGACGTATAGGACAGAGAGGAATCTTTGAAGCTAATCCTCTAGCTTTTACAGGTCTTCTCTACAAGGACATGTCCTGCTAAAGACCGAAGTCACTGCTGATCACTTCCTCACTTAGAACTAAACACAGCACACAAAGTGTGCCTTGCTGCAACTGTCGCTAGCTACCTAACCATTATGCCAGTTAAGCATGCCTAATAAATGAGAAATTTATTCACCATTATTAGAATTTAAATACCTTTTGCCGCCACATTTGGGAGAGATCGATTTGTACAACAGTTATTTAACTTTGTAAACAAATAACAGGAAACTAGATGCTTTTGAATCCAGATGCTTACGCAGTATCTTGGGCATTAGGTGGTTCAACTTTGTAACTAATGATGAGGTTAGGCAAAGGAGTTTGCAACCTCCTTTAAGCAGCATATTGTGCAGAGAGAGACTCCGTTGGTTTGGCCATGTTGCCCGTATGAATAATTATAGATTGGCGAATAGGGTTATGAACAGTGTGCCTAAAGGCCTCAGAAAGAAGGGGAGACCTAGGATGCGGTGGGCAGACAATGTCAAACAGGACCTTGTTAGAATTGGTGGGCAGTGGCCAGATGCAGTAGATGTAGCTCAGGATAGACTTGTTGGAGAACTAAATTGCACGGTCTGGTTGGACCTCCGTAGTCCATGGCTGCTTGAGGATGATGATGATGATGATGATGATCGTGTTTCTCTTTTTATTGCACTGTCCTATTTCGGTAACTTTCTGAGATGTTGTTAGAAAAAAAAATAGACATTTCCTTCAATTTCTCCGTGGAAGAGTTAGAGAAGTTTAAAGTTATGAATTAAGAGATACTCACTTTTCCGAGACATTTGGGACTACTATGTCCTGCAAGAATAAACTCTTTTTGTTTTGGTGGGATAAGGAGTCTTTCATCTCCAATAACTCCTAAAGCCAAAACTCCTCCGTCATATTTTCGAAGATTGGGTGTGTAATAAATCCTAAATCCTGACCGATCTCTCACTCCTGTAAAATACAATTGAAATATATGCTGAGTGCATTCGCTGATATCCGTTAATAATCAATTGTTTCCATTTGTAATTTTTATTCATTTGTTTATTTATTTAATTAATGTGCTCACAACAGATTAATGATCCAATAACAGTGGACACATACAAAGAGAATAAATCAAAATTGGTATATAAAAAGGTATATAAATAAACCAATAGAGAAAGATGAAATGGACATATACCACATTTCGAAACAACATATACAACACACTTGAATGAAGACAGATAATTAGAAATAAATCAAGAACAAAGTGATTCGAAATTTTTAAACACATTGTGAACAAATCGAGGATATTGTTGTACAAGTACTTTATGAATTTTCTTAATATATAATAGACATAGACATTTATTCCCATTGAATAAACAAGATATACATTTCATGTAAAGCATATAGTCAGTATATATAAATTCAGTATATATGTTCAGTCAGTATATATGTTCAATTTCAGGAACATCGAAAATAACCACAAGAGTTCAAGTAACGCGCATGTGGGTTTGAACAATTTGATAAAACATTTTGAAATAGGCAGCAAATTTAATGCAAATTTTGGAGATGTCATTTAACTTCCAATCTATTTTAAAATAATGAAAGACAGAAATTTAAATACACAAAACGTATACCTATCAAAATAATGATTATTAACAATTTTTAAAGATGTTTTTCGGTATCGTTATAATAAAAAAAACCAGATTTTCAACTTATTTTTAAAAGAGTGAAAGTTTGTTTCATCTTTAAGATTTCCAGGTAAAATATTAAATATTTTTGGTGCTAAATATATATAATATTTTTGCACAATGTTTTTTTTAGGAAGAGGTGAAGTAGATTTACGTATTTAGTTATTTTTGTATTATAATTTATATGTCTAATATCACTTTCAATCCAGTGCTTTTTAAGATATATAATGATATGGTATAAATATATATAATTTTCTTAAAGGTAATATATGCAATTCACTATAAAAATGTCTAACACTGTCATATCTTCTTTTCCTTAAAATGCATCTAATTATTCTATTTTGAGTTGTAATTAATGGTTTAATATTGCTGTGATATACTCCACCCCAAGAAAGTAATCCATATGTTAAATGAGATTTAACCTATGCAATATAAATTAGTTTTAAAAGTGTAATATTTAGAAAAATTCTGATATAAAATAATTGTGGTATTATTGTATTAAGTTTTTTCATTAAAGAATCAATGTGTTTATTCCAAGTTAGTTTACTATTAATATGTACTCTTTAGTATTTATAGCACTCAACACTTTCTAATGGCTTGCATGAACAACCAGTACCGATGCATTTAAGTGTATGATAAAATAATTTAATTTTCAAATTATCTCTCTGATTTTCTTCTCAAAACAAAATATATATATTTTGTTTTTTCTACATTTAGAAACAACTTATTTTTCATAAACTAATTTCTGATATACCATAAATCATGATTTATTTTTTCAATCAAAATATTTTCAGTAGTTGCTGTATATATCAGAGCAGTATCATCAACAAACGCTATTAATTCTCCTGTTAGGTCCAGGTTACAAAGATCATTTATAAAAATATTAAATAATATCGCACCTAATACTGACGCTTGCGGAACACCATATTTAATTTTCATTTCATTACTGTAATAATTCCCTATTTTAACCTTTTGAGTTCTAGTTTTTAAATAAGTCTGAAACCATATTAAAATTGTTCCTCGAACTCCCACTCTCTCAAATTTATATAATAATATGTCATGTAAAACTGAATCAAAAGCTTTCTTTATATCCGAAAAAATTGCTGCTGATTTTCAATTTTTATTTATTGCACTGTAGATTGAAGATGTTAATTTTAATATAGCATCCTCTGTTCCAGTGTTTTTTTTAAAGCCAAACTGATTTTTTGAAAAACATTTTTTTCTGTCTAGAAAATTTAAAAGTCTAATCTTAATTAGCTTCTCAAATATTTCTGAAAACACAGACAATAAAGCTATTGGTCTGTAAATATTAATATCTAAATGTTTGCCACCTTTGTAAACATGTACTAGTTGAATTTTTAAGAATTGTTGGAAAATATCCAGAATATAAAGAAAATTTAAAGTGACATAAAATAGTTGAAATAGTATTTTTTATTTAATTATCTCCACAGATATACAATCTGCTCCCGTCGCCTTTTGTATTTACAAAGAAGAAATTATTTCATAAATTTCATATTCTGTTAAATAATCTATGAAAATCGAATTCATTGAAAACTGATATCTCATCCTTTTTCTGTTCAGTGTATTCTGGAATTTCGGTTACAAAGTTTTCAATTATTTCTGTAAAATAATTATTAAATTTTTCAGCTAATAGAATCGGATTTTCATTAGAAGAATACATAGGATTATTTATTTTTATTTCTATTGAAGTTATTTGTATATGTTGCTTCCTTCTAGATAATTCATTTATTATATTCCAGTGTTGTTTTATATTGCCATATTTGTCCAATAATCTTTTAGTGTAATAATTTGACTTTGTTTCTCTGATTAATTTTAATAGTAAATTTCGATACTTTTTAAATAATTATTTAAATCAGTATTAAAAGGCTGATTTTTCCGTAATTTGTACAAATTATTTCTTTTTTTTTTAGATTTTTTAAGTCCATCTGTCATTCAAAGTTTTAATTTATCTGTTTCCGTTTTAATTCTATAGTGTATTCTGATTTTTCAATTAATATTTGTAATTGTAATAAAAACATTTCGAAAGATTTATTGATATCTTTTTCCATTTCAACTTCAGTCCAGTCTTTGTCCTTCAACAATTTCTTTAGTTTCGTAATAATTTTCTCACGTATTTCTTTTAAACTTCCTATACTTTTGTTAATATTAGACTGAATGTTTAAACCAATGAAATAATGATCAGTAATGTGCAGTTTAATGATATAAGTATTTACATTATTTGCAGCAATACTTCTTATAAATACATGATCAAGACATGTCTTTCATTCTTCCCTAGTAATTTCCTCATGATACTTCTAAAAACCATTTGACAGAATCACTCTAAAATATTTATATCTAATACTATCATTACTTTTTAAGTCAATATTAATATCTCTTAATAATATAACATTATTATTATTATTAACAGTTTCTAATTTATTTTCTAATTCATTAATAAAATTTTGCTTAGTGAATGAACGTAATCTATAAAATGCCATTAATATAAAAATTAAATTATTAAGTTTAAATTTAATTTCCAGCATATCAGCACTAATAAAATTTGTATTAATTTCATATACTGTAATATATTCTTTCAGAAGAAATAATTAGCCCTCCAGATCTCATGTGATTTTGACATTTATGATATATTTTATAACCAGGTATTGTATGTAATTGTAATTCAACATCAGTTATCCAAATTTCTGTTAGGACTATTATTTCAGGGTTAAAATCTACTAAGTTTAAATAAAGCAAAAAATGGACAAAAATTTTTCTCATACTTCTTATATTGCCCATTATTAATTGTAATCTTCCACCCCAATAATATAATTCTCTTTCATGAACATTCCCTATTTTATGAACTTTATACCTTGAATCTGAAATATTAGTATTGATATCAAGATGCGTCTCCATATTTAAATTAAAAATTTCATTAGTAATATTGTTGCTCATTAAAGTTTACTTAAATACAATAATTTTGATATATAATATAACGATACTTAATGCATTTAGGAGAATCACCTTTTTAATAGTTAGTGACAACAACTCTTTTTATACGGAGAGAGTTGAAAAAGTTCTCGATACGTGTCTTAGATTTGCACTAGTTTCTTGAAGTCAACTGTTGTGGGGGGGGGGGGGCTCGGTCTGTAGAACGCCAGGTTCATAACCTGCAGTTCCCAGGTTCGATTTCCAGCTGGGCCAATGTTGAGATTTATCTCTGAGAAACTCCTCTCCCTGTCCACGGTGTAGGGTACCCCTATGGGCTTGAAAAGGCCGCCGTCCATCGGATGGAATGTTAAGCCATGGCCCCCATGAGCGGGAGAGCCATACCTTGTGCACGTTAAAGAACACGGTGGATGGCTTTGACCGGAGATTATCATCTGTCTCCCAACAGCTGTCCAATGGGTTCCCTCCCCCAAACCTTCTTTGAGCCCTCGGGGTCCTTGCGACCTGGTCATTTAGTCCATTGTGAGCAAAAAAGTGCCACTCAGAGGTAAAACAATCCAACCAAACTTCGAAGTCAACGAGCTACGACTTGTTTGAAAGCGTTTCTAAGCTTGTCATTATGTTTTAAAAACAAAAGCAGTATTATCATTTTACCTCATCCTGCATTTTCACCCGATCTTGCACCATGCGATTTTTGGTTGTTTCCAAAAAATTAAAAAAAAAAACATGCAAGGAATCTGTTTTTTTTTCAAGAGTACAATATCAAGTGTTCCAGGATTGACAAAGACATCTGCAATTTTGCATAGATGCTGGAGGAGAGTATCTTGAAGGACAGTAAAACTTTTGCTGAGGAAAGTGCAATGTCTTTTGTTCTGCAGTTGCATGTGAAGAATTTTTTGAAAGCCACTCGTTCAAATATATTTTGTTTCGCAGACTTAGACATAATCCTAAAGTAACCGCATGGTACAGAAATACATTCAGATTGTACCATTTACACTACCTGGCCAAATTATTATCAACACATACCTAATAATCCGTCGTATGTATCATGGTACATTTTCCAAATTCCAAAGTTTTAGCTATCTATGCGTAGTTCTCATTAAAATGGGTTTTGAATTACTGCTAGCGGTCATCTCTCTCAGCTGATGAACTATATAGTAGCTCCGATTTGCTGTACTGTCGCTCAAAAAAGTATCCGAACACTACAGTTGATAACAAAATTCAGAAAAAATATCTGGCAACGATTTTTTTTAGAAATTAGTTAGCTGGCAACCTTCGTGTCACGTGACACGAAGGTTGCCACATCACTAATTTCTAAAAAAATCGTTGCCAGATATTTTTTCTGAATTTTGTAATCAACTGTAGTGTTCGGATACATTTTTGAGCGACTGTATAGTTCGTGCCTGCAAACGCCTGTTACCTGTCAGTCAAAGCCTTTTTACTCAAGCATTTGCCACGATTGACGGACATTTTTTGAGACCGTTGCCATTCTCCATCCACTTGGGATATTGTGCCCGTGATTTTCCGCTGAGTTCCATCACCTCCATCACGGATGCTCCTGTCCATCGTGCTCCAACAATGAATCCTCCCTTTGAAGTCAGTCAGATCAGCCTTTTTAGCCATGTCGTACTTGACTTTGCTTTCCACAATACCTTTTACTGTGTGATAGTGTTGGGTTGGGTTGTTTTACCTCTGAGCAGCACTTTTTTGCACACAATGGACAAAATGCCAGATCACAAGGACCCCAAAGGCTCAGAGAAGATTGGAGGAGGAGACCCACTGGAACAGCTATTAGGGTTGGGTTGTTTTACCTCTGAGCGGCACTTTTTTGCACACCATGGGCTAAATGGCCAGGTCACAAGGACCCCGAAGCTCAGAGAAGGTTGGGGGAGGGGATCCACTGGAACAGCTGTTGGGAGACAGATGGTAGCCTCCCGTCAAGGCCATCCAGCGTGTTCTTTAACGTGCACAGGGTATGGCTCTCCCGCACACGGGGCCACGGCTTAACGTCCCATCCGACGGACGGCAGCCTTTCCAAGCCCATCGGTGTCCCCTACTGACCGTGGGCAGGGCGGAGAATTTTGCGGAGATAAATCTCAACGCTGACCCAGCTGGGACTCGAACCTGGGAACTACAGATTACGAGCCTGGCGCGCTACCGACTGAGCCACCACAGCTATTAGGAGACAGATGGTAGCCTCCCGTCAAGGCTACCAACGTGCTCAGGGTCTCTCCGGTACAGAGAGGATACGGCTTAACGTCCCATCCGAAGGACAGCGGCCTTTCTAAACCTATCACTAACCCCTACTGATCAGGAACAGGGCGGGGAGATTTCTGGAGAAAAATCTAAACGATACCCGAGCTGGGACTCGAACTTGGGAACTACAGACTACGAGCTTGGACTTTTAGAGGACTTCGTAGTGACGTAGAATTCTTACGTTAGTAGGGAAATTTTTATACATTGATATGTTTCATGTTACTTTGAGCGCAGTGCAATGTTCATAATATTTTTACCAAGCAGTGTATATTATAGTCATCAATAAACTTAGGAAAAATCTATTTCTACGTCTTTTACTTACCATTGCGATGGAGTAAGTTTTCATAATGAATTTCGAACCTGTAGTAGCTGTGTTCTCCTGTACCGAATGGGAATCCTACATGTTCGGGTAATATAGTGCCCTATAGAAAAAAAAATCGCATGATCATAAATTAGAAGCCTAAAAATTTAATTCTGGAACATTAGCATACTATTTTGCAATCATTACGGGTACTATCTAATATTCACTGTCTAATCAAATAACAGTGAAAAACCACGAAAATCGGGAAATATTATTGAAAAGGAAATAATTACTTTCACCTTAAGTTGTTAGCCGAAATTATTGAGTTTCGTCTTGATTGGGCTTCGAACTAATGCCTACCAGTTATATGCGGAGTGTTCTGACAACTAAACTATCACCGGCTAACTGTTTCTTCAGCTAATGTGACTTATAAACATTCCCGAATGTTGTTTGATTCACTCGTGGTGCCATCTATATCGGAAAAGAACAACTAGATTGTCACAAAACACTCGTATCAGAATAATATGACCACCTACCTAATAATGGGAATGGGGATGGTCATATTATTCTGATAAGATTGTGTATGTTAATCATATTTAATCACTCAAGTTCTCGGCGTTAAATCAATAATTCAGTAATTGAATATCGCAGGAAATTTCCTGTACATATTAAACTCATGAACGGTTAGATTAAAAAATGAGGTTGAAATTAAAAATTATCGGACACACGTTCAGTTAGTCTCTGATAATTTAGTGGTCAGAACCCCCCCCCCCCCTGCATGAAACTGGAGGAGTGAAATCGAGTCCCATTCACGGCTAAATTAAAATTTTTCAGCTAACCCTTCGTGAGACTCATATGTCCAGTATGTTTTGATGTACACGTGGGGGTCAGACGCCCAGGCGAATTTCTAATATAGTTCCGTCTAGGCTCCAGCGTTGAGATTTATCTTCGAAAAACTCCTGCTCTGCCATTGGTCAATACGAAATACTGATGTGCTTGAAAAGACTGCCGTCAATCGGATGGGAAGTAAAACCGTTGCTCCGTTGTTCGAGAGCCATACCCTGTGCACATTAAAGAACACGCTGGATGACCTTGAGATCTGTCTCTTAACAGTTCTCATCTGTCCTCAACAGTTATCCAGTGGTTTCTCACTCCAACCTTCTCTGAGCCCCGGGGTCCTCGTGACCAGATTATTTAACCCATTGTGTGCGAAAAAGTGCCAATCAGATATAAAACAACCAACCCTTAAATTTTTACCTATATTTAATTTCACCCCTTTTCTCAATGGCGTCCTTTTTCGGTCTATCTGGGGGATCTCAGTCGGTAGCGTGCCAGGCTCTAATCTGTAGTTCCCAGGTTCGAGTCCCAGTTGGGTCAGCGTTGAGATTTATCTCCGCAAAATTCCCCGCCCTGCCCACGGTCAGTAGGGGACACCGATGGACTTGGAAAGGCCGGCGTCTGTCGGATGGGATGTTAAGCCGTTGTCACGTGTGCTGGAGAGCCACACCCTGTGCACGTTAAAGAACACGCTGGATGGCCTTGACGGGAGGCTACCATCTGTCTCCCAACAGCTGTTCCAGTGGGTCCCCTCCCCCAACCTTCCCTGAACCTTCGAGGTCCTTGTGACTTGGTCATTTAAACCTTCGAGGTCCTTGAAGACTTGGTCATTTAGCCCGTTGTGTGCAAAAAAAAAGTGCCGCTCAGAGGTAAAACAACCCAACCCAATCTATCTAAGTGACCCTTTACACCCTTATTTATATTACATTCATTGCGCAGTGAGCCTCGATTTTTTGCAGCTCGGTTCATCAGCATTCTTACTTCAGCCATTCTCGAGTCATTCTCATTCTCTAATCATCTCTAACTTCGACGATTTCAATTGGTGTTTTAATTTGACAATCAGTCTGCGGAATACATCTTTCTTCATCCTCACTCATAGTCACTGATTATTTACTTTCGATTATGAAGGAATCTTGAACTAAGTCAAAGAATTGCAAAAAAAGGGTTCTTACCAAACCACCTACTCCCCAGACTATAAACACGGTCTCACACTTTTTCATGGGATTAGGCATTTCGTGATTGAAACACACTGCATGTTGACCAATGTGGTGTTCGAATTCTTCGGTTTCTCCAATACAGCCATAGAGAACCATGTGGTGAATGATGTTTTCATTTCCTGGTTGGATTAAGGAATCAACCTAAATACAGAAAAAGGTGAAAACAAATAATGTCACTACATTTTCTTATCAGATACCACATAACACTGTAACTTTATTTTGTCTATTCCAGTAAAGGAATTTTAAAACTTTTAAATGGTTATAAACCTTTAAAGGTCTGTAAATAGTAGCTAGGCATAAACTGGAAGGGTTGGGTTGTTTTACCTCTGAGCGGCACTTTTTTGCACACCATGGGCTAAATGGCCAGGTCACATGGACCCCGAAGGCTCAGAGAAGGTTGGGGGAGGGGACCCACTGGAACAGCTGTTGGGAAACAGATGGTAGCCTCCTGTCAAGGCCATCCAGCGTGTTCTTTAACGTGCACAGGGTATGGCTCCCCGCACACGGGGCCACGGCTTAACGTCTCATCCGACGGACGGCGACCTTTCCAAGCCCATCGGTGTCCCCTACTGACCGTGGGCAGGGCGGGGAAATTTTGCGGAGATAAATCTCAACGCTGACCCAGCTGGGACTCGAACCTGGGAACTACAGATTACGAGCCTGGCGCGCTACCGACTGAGCCACCCCCGCCCATAAACTGGAAGGAGAGCTGTACCAATCCCCAGTGATGCAATGAACCGGCAAGCTCTAACACCTAATGGCTGACCCCGCCTTCTTGTGGTGCAGGCCGTTAGTACCTTTCAAAAGAGATATTTTCTTTTGGAAGGGAACGGAAGGGGAGGGCTACCAGATCAGTGTGTCCTACTGATCTAGTCATCTATGGCCACTTTTTCTTTCTTTTCAAACCTGCTGAGGAGAGGTCGACTTCATGGAGTTCTGGTGCTGACCATTTATACCTACTACACTGGACTGGTTTATGGATTTGAACTTCATTGTGGATACTGGACTTGCTGCACTGGTGGGCCTCTGTTGAGGAGAATATGCTGCTGTGTTTTATGTGTCCTTGTGGGTTGCCAGCCCTAAGTGAACAGAGGCATGGGATGCCTTATATTAACTGGTGGATAATCCTGATCAGAGGCCATCGCAGATACCTGAACCTTCACTTAGCTAGTAGGCATCATCAATCTTAAAATGGAGTAATGTGTTTCAGGCAGGTTATATGACTCTTGAAAAGGTCCACTTGAAAGGGTGGTGCCTGAAGTTCCTACCAGCATCGGTGAGTTCAACCTTTGGCGGAGGAAGAACAGGTCTTTGCCCCATGCCTGCGATTAGGGGACTGTTTGATATTGTTGGCCACACCTCTCTCAATACACCTAGTTTTTAAAAAAATCCTACTGATCGTTTTCTCTCTGCAGGCACGTGGAACGTGAGGACGTTATATAGAGATTATTCTCTTAATGTCTTCACGCAGGAATTCCAGCGTTCTAACCTAGTTATTCTAGGCTTGCAAGAGACCAGATCGACAGGTAAAGATGAGATACTTAAAAATAACTTTTAAATTTCTCCTTTCAGGCATAAGCATCTCCAAGGTGTAGGTTTTCTTCTCAGCAGACACGCCAGTGATGCTCGTCTAGGATATGACTGCATTAATGAAAGATTTCTTAGAGCAAAATTTAAAACAAAAATTAAAGACTTGAATGTCATCTGTTGTTATGCCCCCACAGGGGTCTCTTATGAGAACGAGAAGGATACGTTTTACAGACAGTTTTATGATTTTTTAAATTCTGTGAAGAAGGGAGATATTTCTCTTGTGCTAGGTGACTTCAGTGCTAAAGTTGGTTCTGACTCTGCCCTTTGGGCAGGAGTTTTATGTCCCTTTGGCATTGGTTGTTCCAATGGCAATGGGGAACATCTCCTACAGGTAAGTAAACTTAACGTTTTGCGAATAACTAACACATATTACAAACACCCGGACATTCATAAATACACATGGGTTTCACCTGATGAGGAATATCACAATTTATATTTTAATTAATACCAAATGGGCTAGTTCAGTTAGGAATACCAGATAATATAGGGAAGCCGAAATTGGGTCTGACTATAACCTGGTCAAAAGTGTTTTGCAACTGAAGCTAAAGAAATGCTATGCTAAGATTAAAAAAATTAGCTGTGCACTCAATGACTGGAAGATCCAGATATAGCCAAAACACACCATGTTAGGCTACTTAGTCATTATGACAATTGTGGTTTGGTTAATGCTGAAGTTGAGAAAGAATGGAATCAGTTTAAACAGGCTTTTTTTGAAACCAACAGTACTTTTTTTGGGTAAAAGGGAATAGAGGAAACAAAATTATTTGAGTGATAAGGCTTTGGAATTTATTTCTGAAAGAAGAACGTGCAGGATTAATATGAATCAACACCCTACTACTAACTTAATAAACATGTAAAAGATCAGTTAACAGCTGATTAGAATCTTTGGCTTGATAGCTTGGTTGACAAAGCTGAGGAAGCAGTTAGACAGCCCAACAACAAGGGATTGTACCAAAGTATTAATGTGGGAAGAAACAGACAGGTAACAGGAATTAAGGGATAAACATGGCAAGGTGATTGCAGGTGAGGATTCTGTGATGGATAGGTGTCTGAGCATTTAAGAGAAGTTCTACATACTGTGATTATTTCACTCCCATTGTTTTTACTAAGGATAAATGCATTACTGGCTTTAATGATGACACTATATCGCTTTTCAAAGTCACTTTGGCTATCTCTAAATTAAAACTGCATAAATCCCCAGGGATGGATGAAACCACCATTGAAATGTTTAAAGCTGGGAACATTTATGTTTCACATGGCTGACTGAAATTTTGAATATTTTTTATGATAAAGGTGTTGTTCCTCAGGATTTTATTAGATCTATTATTATCCTTATTTTTAAAAAAAAGTGATCGCAGTTCTTATGGTAATTATAGGAGAATTAGTTTACTTTCTATTCCAGGTAAAGTTCTTTGCAAGATTAATAATAATAATACTAATTATAATAATAATTAATAGAATTAAGTACTTGGTTGATGGACAACTGCGTGATGAACAGTGTCGATTCAGAACTGGTAGGGGATGTATTGATCAAATATTTTCACTTAGTCACTTAGGCAGATTCTTCAGAAATGTTTAGAGTTCCAGAAACCTGTGGTTACAACCTTTATATATTTCAAAAAGGCTTTTGACTCTATTGATCGACATAATTTGTGGTTGATTGTTAGATCATATGGAATACCTGATAAGTTAGTATAATGAAAGCTCTCTATAATAACACTGTGTCGTGTGTGAGAGTTCGTACGTTTTTCAGCGATTGGTTTAGCAATGCTAGTGCAGTTAGACATGGGTGCATTTTGTCTCTTTTTCTGTTTTGTCTGGTTATTGATTATATTATGAGAAATTCTTTGCAAAGGAAAGATTTTGGCCTTAAATGGTCTAGGGATTTCCAAATTTCTGATTTAGATTATGCAGATGATTTGGCCCTGTTGGCTAATAATGTTGATGGGATGAATTCTTTCATTACGGCTCTTCGTCAGAATGGTAATAGAGTAGGTTTGGTGATAAACAGAGAAAAAACTAAAGTGATGAATATTGGTCAGATATGTACTTCAGTTGTTTTGAGTGACTGCACTCTTGAGTAATGTCTCAGTTTAATTAACTTGGGAGCTATGTAACAGATACTGGTGATGTGCGACATGAGATAAATAGAAGAATATGGATTGCCGCTGGGACTTTTAAGAATCTATTGAGAGTGTGGAAAAATTGGCGAGTACACTTAAAGACTAAAATTAGGCTGTATAATAGTTTGGCTCTTTCTAAGGTTATAACTAACCTTAGAAATCTGAGCATCAAAATTGCACAGAAGACTTCGGGTTCGTTATCAAAATTGCACAGATGACATCAGGCTCGGGATCAAAATTGCACAGAAGATTTCGTGCTCGGGATCAGATTTGCACAGTTCATATCAGGCTCAGGATCAGATTTGCACAGATGACATCAGGTTCGGGATAAAAGAAAACACACATGACTCAGGCTCGGGATAAAAAAAGCACAGATAACATCAGGCTCGGGATATAAAAAAAACACGTACAATTTCAAGCTCCGGATCAAATTTGCTCAGATGACATCAGGCTACGGATCAAAATTGCACAGAAGACTTCGGGCTAGGGATCAAAATTGCACAGACGATGTCGCGCCCAGCATAAAAATTGTATAGACGGTTTCGAGTTCGGGCGGGCTAGGGATTCAAAATTGTACAAACGACTTCAGGCTCATGCAGGTTCGAGATCAAGATTTCACAGAGGATTTTGATATCTTGCTAAAGAGATATTTAAATTTAGAATATCTCTTGTAAAATGCTAAAAAAAGTAAAAAGTATGCAATATTTTTATTATAACTTCAACCTTTTAATCAGCTTTTAGTCATTAAAAAATAAGTACCATGTATCTTTCGATGTCTTTTAAAATATTCTCTATCTCTACAAATAAATGGCTCTTTATTTTTTATAATGATGTTTCTCCCGAACTCTCAGTTTCTATCGTATTTCTAATATTTTTCGTTCCAAATAGCATTAACATTTTTATTGTGTCATAAAATAATTATAACTAATAATATAAGACTAACATAAATGATATGCATTTCTGTAAATATGTCTTATCAGGAACGTATCCAAGGTTTCGGGGGGAGGGGGTCCGGACCTGCCCCCCTACCCCCCAAAAATTCTATCATCTTATACTAAATCTCAAACTTGTCTACATGCATTAAAATCTAAAACTATTGTCTTTGTATAATTTTATTTTAGCGCCATATCTTATATCCGACACTAAAAAACGATTCAAAAAAGACGAACTCTAAAGTATTATTCCATATAGAACAACATTTTAACTTTTTCCTGTTCAGTGGAAAATTTTAGTAATTGGGAAAACCTACTAAAGTGCTATTCTCAGACTCCCCCCCCCCGCCAGCTAATTCTCCGAGCGTCCGTGAAACTGCATTCACAAAAAAAATTCTCGCGTCTCGTACCTGTATGTTATGATGAGTTGAATCATTGAAGTGGTCCATGCTCCATGCTCAGTAATTTTGGGCTCGGGTGGTCTCGGTCACAACAATTGTTGAAGTGGTTCGTGCTCAATAATTTTGGGCTAGGGAGGTCTCGGGGTTTACGATTGATGAACTGGTTCGTGCTCAATAACTTTGGGCTAGGGAGGTATCGGTGTTTACGATTGATGAACTGGTTCGTGCTCAATAACTTTGGACTAGGGAGGTCTCGGTGTTTACGATTGATGAACTGGTTCGTGCTCAATAACTTTGGACTAGGGAGGTCTAGGTGTTTACGATTGATGAACTGGTTCGTGCTCAATAACTTTGGGCTAGGGAGGTATCGGTGTTTACGATTGATGAACTGGTTCGTGCTCAATAACTTTGGGCTAGGGAGGTCTCGGTGTATACGATTGATGAACTGGTTCGTGCTCAATAACTTTGGACTAGGGAGGTCTCGGTGTTTACGATTGATGAACTGGTTCGTGCTCAATAACTTTGGGCTAGGGAGGTCTCGATGTTTACGATTGATGAACTGGTTCGTGCTCAATAACTTTGGACTAGGGAGGTCTCGGTGTTTACGATTGATGAACTGGTTCGTGCTCAATAACTTTGGGCTAGGGAGGTCTCGATGTTTACGATTGATGAAGTGGTTCGTGCTCAATAACTTTGGGCTAGGGAGGTCTAGGTGTATACGATTGATGAACTGGTTCGTGCTCAATAACTTTGGACTAGGGAGGTCTCGGTGTATACGATTGATGAACTGGTTCGTGCTCAATAACTTTGGACTAGGGAGGTCTAGGTGTTTACGATTGATGAACTGGTTCGTGCTCAATAACTTTGGACTAGGGAGGTCTCGGTGTTTACGATTGATGAACTGGTTCGTGCTCAATAACTTTGGGCTAGGGAGGTCTCGGTGTTTACGATTGATGAACTGGTTCGTGCTCAATAACTTTGGACTAGGGAGGTCTCGGTGTTTACGATTGATGAACTGGTTCGTGCTCAATAACTTTGGACTAGGGAGGTCTCGGTGTTTACGATTGATGAACTGCTTCGTATTCAATTACTTTGGACTAGGGAGGTCCCGGTGTTTACGATTGATGAACTGGTTCGTGCTCAATAACTTTGGGCTAAGGAGGTCTCGGTGTTTACGATTGATGAACTGGTTCGTGCTCAATAACTTTGGACTAGGGAGGTCTCGGTGTTTACGATTGATGAACTGGTTCGTGCTCAATAACTTTGGACTAGGGAGGTCTCGGTGTTTACGATTGATGAAGTGGTTCGTGCTCAATAACTTTGGGCTAGGGAGGTCTCGGTGTTTACGATTGATGAACTGATTCGTGCTCAATAACTTTGGACTAGGGAGGTCTCGGTGTTTACGATTGATGAAGTGGTTCGTGCTCAATAACTTTGGGCTAGGGAGGTCTCGGTGTTTACGATTGATGAACTGGTTCGTGCTCACAAACTTTGGGCTAGGGAGGTCTAGGTGTTTACGATTGATGAACTGGTTCGTGCTCAATAACTTTGGACTAGGGAGGTCTCGGTGTTTACGATTGATGAAGTGGTTCGTGCTCAATAACTTTGGGCTAGGGAGGTCTCGGTGTTTACGATTGATGAACTGGTTCGTGCTCAATAACTTTGGACTAGGGAGGTCTCGGTGTTTACGATTGATGAAGTGGTTCGTGCTCAATAACTTTGGGCTAGGGAGGTCTCGGTGTTTACGATTGATGAAGTGGTTCGTGCTCACAAACTTTGGGCTAGGGAGGTCTAGGTGTTTACGATTGATGAACTGGTTCGTGCTCAATAACTTTGGACTAGGGAGGTCTCGGTGTTTACGATTGATGAACTGGTTCGTGCTCAAAAACTTTGGACTAGGGAGGTCTCGGTGTATACGATTGATGAACTGGTTCGTGCTCAACAACTTTGGACTAGGGAGGTCTCGGTGTATACGATTGATGAACTGGTTCGTGCTCAATAACTTTGGACTAGGGAGGTCTAGGTGTTTACGATTGATGAACTGGTTCGTGCTCAATAACTTTGGACTAGGGAGGTCTCGGTGTTTACGATTGATGAAGTGGTTCGTGCTCAATAACTTTGGACTAGGGAGGTCTCGGTGTATACGATTGATGAACTGGTTCGTGCTCAATAACTTTGGACTAAGGAGGTCTAGGTGTTTACGATTGATGAACTGGTTCGTGCTCAATAACTTTGGACTAGGGAGGTCTCGGTGTTTACGATTCATGAAGTGGTTCGTGCTCAATAACTTTGGGCTAGGGAGGTCTAGGTGTTTACTATTGATGAACTGGTTCGTGCTCAATAACTTTGGGCTAGGGAGGTCTCGGTGTTTACGATTGATGAACTGATTCGTGCTCAATAACTTTGGACTAGGGAGGTCTCGGTGTTTACGATTGATGAACTGGTTCGTGCTCAATAACTTTGGACTAGGGAGGTCTCGGTGTTTACGATTGATGAACTGGTTCGTGCTCAATAACTTTGGACTAGGGAGGTCTAGGTGTTTACGATTGATGAACTGGTTCGTGCTCAATAACTTTGGACTAGGGAGGTCTAGGTGTTTACGATTGATGAACTGGTTCGTGCTCAATAACTTTGGACTAGGGAGGTCTAGGTGTTTACGATTGATGAACTGGTTCGTGCTCAATAACTTTGGACTAGGGAGGTCTAGGTGTTTACGATTGATGAACTGGTTCGTGCTCAATAACTTTGGGCTAGGGAGGTCTCGGTGTTTACGATTGATGAACTGGTTCGTGCTCAATAACTTTGGGCTAGGGAGGTCTCGGTGTTTACGATTGATGAACTGCTTCGTATTCAATTACTTTGGACTAGGGAGGTCTCGGTGTTTACGATTGATGAACTGGTTCGTGCTCAATAACTTTGGACTAGGGAGGTCTCGGTGTTTACGATTGATGAACTGGTTCGTGCTCAATAACTTTGGACTAGGGAGGTCTCGGTGTTTACGATTGATGAACTGGTTCGTGCTCAATAACTTTGGGCTAGGGAGGTCTCGATGTTTACGATTGATGAAGTGGTTCGTGCTCAATAACTTTGGGCTAGGGAGGTCTAGGTGTATACGATTGATGAACTGGTTCGTGCTCAATAACTTTGGACTAGGGAGGTCTCGGTGTTTACGATTGATGAACTGGTTCGTGCTCAATAACTTTGGACTAGGGAGGTCTCGGTGTTTACGATTGATGAACTGGTTGGTACTCAATAACTTTGGACTAGG